>JAWPHD010014155.1:0-63254 GCA_037043455.1 Cyrtodaria siliqua | reverse complement strand
GGACCAACTAGACATCAAGAGCAACATTCCTTAAAGTGTCATGAAAATCCATCAAGTATTTTCAGAGTAATCGCCACAAGTAAGGTTATATATGACGGTCGATTTTTTTTGTGGTGGAGGCAGACCACCCCACTTTTTCTAGGTAGAACCAGTACTGGACACCTCCCGCCATCCGTAAGAATCGACACTTCCTCACAAGTCCAGAGAAATTAGGAAAGGATACACGTATATGTTATTGTAAAACTGTATGAAAAATAATAAGAAACACCTCAGGATGTATCCAAAAGTTTACCGACCAAACACAGCAATTGCAGCCAAAGAGAAACCAATCTATGGTACGACCATAAAACCCGAGGGACGAAACCAGCCTCCCCTTTCAGGGTTTCAGAAGAGACAATCATGGAGTCGCATGAGGTTGTCCGGTCATCGCACCAGAGAACAAAGTGCTGAAGGCACTGATGGGCGGTGCTTTTTGTAAGTGTTGGAATGAATGGGAAATGTAAGTGCTGTAAATGTAACTTCCATGGTTTGTTTTTTTACATTCAGTGATGTTTCAGATGATTGATATTCATTACCAATTTCATATTTAAACATATTTTAGCTAACTCATATGGCCCGAAATAGCTTCCGTAGATTCCCAAAATGTGACTCCAAGGTCACTCCAATTATTCACTCCACTCCACTCCAAGACTCCACACCAAGACTCCACTCTATATAATATATTATGCCCTTCAGCGAGCCAGTGTTCTATTTTCAGTAACATGATACAATTTCTATGATACATATACCGTCTGCTTGTAGCATGATTATAACCAGAGTTATAACCTTTTAAACAGATGATAGAAAGTTGACAGTGAAATTTTGATAAAATAGGTATGTATGACCTAAATAAATAATAAATTGCCTTTATTCTGAACATTGTTTCTTATTTAGGGCATCAAATTAAAGGCATGCATGAGAGACTACTTCTTCTAGCGTAGTGTTGCATAGTGCTGTTAGGTTTGTCACATTCCTAGAATGCCATTGAAATCTCCCCTCATACCACTGACGGTGCATTCGCACCGCCAAAAATGAAGCTTAGTGACTGACTGCAGAGAGTCCAATCACCAAGCATGAAAGACATTGTAATACTAAACGGTCTTATCCTTTTCTGACGAATTTCCTAATTAATTTTATAAAGTGGTCAGAAAATCCGTCACACCCCTTTAATTTCCGAAGTTTATATATCACATCTCATAGAATAAAGGTTGTGATATTCCTAGTCGCAGAAAAGATTTTAGTTTGGTGTTTTACTTCTCAAGCAGGTTTCGTTGTGATGATAGAACGACAAAGATCATCCTAGTTTATAATAACGAAAACCTTGTTGAAAATGTTTACTTATAATAACTTGATTAACACTACTAATTTCATAAAACTAAATTTTAATTATGAATATTGTTTAATATCTTCTTGTTATACGTTATAAAACCAAAGCAGACAAGAGTAACCACTCCGTTCCATTCCTCTAAAATGCTCTTATCGTTCATCAGATTTGGTCCTTAATTTAAACTGCTAGTTAGTACTATTTATGAAATTAGTCCGGCAAAGTGATTTAAAACAACTTTTGCCGCGTTTTAAATCACTTTACCAAACGAGTTGCAGATAGCGAACGTTTGCCTTTGTTCGTCGAGTGTCTTCATATCGCAACTCAAAAGATGCTGCAGATGATTATTATAACGTGTTCAATAGTCTATTAATTAAAGAAACTACCATGCCATGTAACGACACAATTACAGTACAAACATGATTAGGTCCTATAATAATGTATATGTACAGATTAAATGTATAGGTTTATTAAATGGTTTTTAAACTACCGGTGACTGAATATGCGCAAAATAAATTATGAGTTGGTAACTCTTAATTCGACGCTCCAATTTTAGGGTTTGTCCTGGCTGGTTAAAGCCGTTTACACTGTGTCTACAGAGTTTGGATTCTCAAAATATACAAGTTATGTAATATACCTCGTCGTCAGTAGGTTTAGAAACGGTGTACTTATGTTGTAACATTTGGCTGTTGTTCGCGAATAGCTTTTTTAAACGACTGCATTTAAATACTTTATTAATATTGACAAAGGATAGTTGTTGTTTTGGCGTGAATGTCGGCTATATTTATATCGAAGATTGCTCACGATTTCGTAACGCTGGCGATTCAAATATAGTGATTTTTTAACGCAGAGGTTCAGTTGTCAGGAATTTACGGTGTCCTGTTAGGGCCATCTTACCATCGCATCTTACCATCGACCATCGTATCTTACCAATTATATCTTACCATCGACCATCGCATCTTACCATCGCATCTTACCTTCGCATCTTACCATCGACTTATGACACACATGCTACGACCACTCTTGGTATCGAACTTGACCAAGTTTTCAATTCCCGAATATTGCAAACAAGTGTTTGTGGGCGGGTGAGGAGTGCATACATTGGAGAAACACATGAAACATAAGTATATAAAGGAAGCGGAGAGATTTCACAATCAACTTTTTAAATGACACTGATTGATTATAACTATGCATAAAACATGCAGTGCCTCACTTTTTAAGGTCAAGCATCCTTATATTTTACTAGTTGTCTGAGGGCCTAAAGAAACATTAAGAGCATGGTGGGGGCAGGGGCGGTCTGGACTTTAGCTAGTCAATCTACATACAGGGTATAGATCCAGGTTTTAACAAGGATGTCCGCAATTCGAGGTTGGTGAGTATTTTTTCGAGGATTTATATAGGCACGCGCCCTGCCACCCTTCCTCTCTCCACTGGAACCTACTCAAACCCAGACACAGAAGGGTGATAATACCACGTTTGTACTTCTGAATTCCGAAGTCTGAAGTCTGATGGATTGCACGCGTCTATACACTTCTCAAAACTGCTAACTACACCGCTACGTTTTGGGTTATATATATCGATGGGTTGAATGTTTTTCAATAAAATAAAAAGGAAATACCAATTCAATCATTTTTACATCATTTCATTTTATGTTTTTCATGGGCAATGCTAGAACTAAACCACAATAAGCAATTACAAACGACCCATGTAAACACTAAAGTCACACTTTTCATTTCTTGTTCATAAAAGTGTGACTTTAGTGTTTACATGGGTCGTTTGTAATTGCTTATTGTGGTTTAGTTCTAGCATTGCCCATGAAAAAAATAAAATGAAATGATGTAAAAATGATTGAATTGGTATTTCCTTTTTATTTTATTGAAAAACATTCAACCCATCGATATATATAACCCAAAACGTGAGCGGTGTAGTTAGCAGTTTTGAGAAGTGTAGGTGAGCTATAATTCCGTAATAAGGTCAAACAAAAAACTATGTGTGTTTAGGCAGGGCTCCATATTTCAATTTTTATCCCAGGTTTAGGGTAACATGCCAGAAAATTGTAGGTAGGGTAGGTATGGTTATAGGAACATAGCATTTTATACCCATAACAGCCTTTTGTAAATTGGAAAAAATTGCTAGGTTTCATCAGAAACAACAGATAGGGTCGGGTTACCCTAAATACACATAACGTTTTGCAAGGCCTAAGTGGAACGCTCATATAAATTAATTAGAATTGAACAAAGCAGGTTTTGTTCACCCACAAATTCCAGAGAGATAGGGAGAGAGAGAGGGGTGGGGGAGAGGGAGGAGAAAGGGGTGTCGATAAAACGAATGTACATTACGATTGATGCGATGGTCGACGGTAAGATGCGATGGTCGATGGTAAGATGCGATGGTCGATGGTCTATCGCATCTTACCATCGACCATCGAATCTTATCATCGACCATCGCATCTTACCATTGCATCTTACTATCGACCATCGCATCTTACCATCGACCATCGCATCTTACCATCGACCATCGCATCTTACCATCTACTATGGTCGATGGTAAGATGCGATGGTCGATAGTAAGATGCAATGGTAAGATGCGATGGTCGATGATAAGATTCGATGGTCGATGATCAAACAACGCTATATTAAAGAATTGTTATTTTACAGTTTTGGTTGAAGCCCTGTTTGTTCAACTTACTAGCAAACCAACACGTTTTTATGGTTGCCCACGGTATTTACAGTCGTGTGCCGGTTTTATTTTTGTAGCAACCTTTTTTGACGTTATATCACTTTTCTGTATAAAATTACAAGTCAATGAAACATTATATGGTCTTGTCAACAACAACTACGATCCTTAAGAAACTGTTACAAATCTACCAATTGACTTTCCGCACCAAGAAATAGATAAGTAAATACAGGTGTTTAAACCAATTAATTTCAACAACAAAATGCAACCAACCGCAAAGTTGCCCATGGCACATGCGCATATATTATGTCGTTTGTTGAATATTTAATACTGGTTAAAGCTGTACACTCCCTATTTGAACTGGTAATAACTCATGAATATGAATGAGTCACGTGTGAAGTAGTTTCAAATCGACGAACACCCCAAAAGTCGGTATATAACGAGAAATCGATACGTAAAATTTCACATTTTTATTTAGCCTCCGTACAGGTAACATCGATAAATATACGGCTCCAGAAAATATGTGATAAAAAAATAGTTGCCCGGAACGGGATTTGAACCACAGCCTTGCACTTGTCAGATTTGAAAGGTTGTACGCTGAACCTCTAGACCACTGCTATTTATTGGTATTTGTAGCATTTTTAACACTAAATAGGCATTACGTAATAACAAGAGCGCGCACACAAACTCATCAAGCGCTAAATAACAAGTCGAGATATGGTTGATTTGAGGCGAAGTATTAGTTACATATTGATAAGATACAGTATTACACCAGGCAATGTGAATTTACACGTGCGACAATATGGACTGCATATTTATTGATCCATCTGTAGTTGCGTTCAAATATGTTAAGTTATTTTGCCTCATAATTTATGGTAGTTAGTATACTATTTTCTCAAGTAGTGTTGTAGTTCAGTGGATACAGCACCGGTCTTGAGTTCAGAAGGTCGTGTGTTCGAGCCCCGAAAGAAGCTTACTTTTTTTTCTGTAAAAATTACTGTTACCTGTGTATAGGTACGATGTGCACTGGTCGATGTATATACAGTAAATGATTTTCTGCGCTATATTTGCTCGCTTAAATACCCGATTTCGACATGAGCTGGTGAACATGAAGTTACAAATAAAGACACGCCTACAAAGAAGAAATCGATTGATATAGGGACTCTGTAGCTTTAAAGCTATACTTTGCTAATCACCAAACCATGTTCGCCTTTTACCCCAAATATCGCGCGAAACTTTTTTTTTAGTAGGAAGACATGAAAAAATACACTAAACAATTTTTTCTAATCAGTTTTCGACCAAAAAAAAATGATTTTCACATTAAATCAATCGTAAAACAAAATGAATTGTTGAGTTTATGGTGTTGGTAAAACCAGCCATCGTAAAATATCGAACTGAAATCTTGGTGCTTAGCAATCCTTGAGTAGTATATTTATTTCAGTTACTCTTTTATTGATTTGCATGTGCGTTTCGTTTCAAGGTGAAGCTCGGAAAAGCAAGGACATCGATTAGATGTGATCAAAAGTTTCGTCAGAGCATTGTCAAAGAAGTAAAACGAAAACTAAAATTCAACAAAGTTTCTTCAGTACTTCATGCGAGTAATGTTTAAAGCGACCCTGTTGGTTAAATGCATACCGAGTAATGTGTAAAGCGACCCGTGATGGTTAAATGCATACCGAGTACCGAGTGCGACTCGTGTTGGTTAAATGCATACCGAGTTTCCGAGTAATGTGTAAAGCGACCCGTGTTGGTTAAATGCATACCGAGTTACCGAGTAATGTGTAAAGCGACCCTTGCTGGAACTCATTTTGCACAGACCGCAGTCTTCATACGTGTGAAAAATGCGAACGTGTCGAACGCATTTTTCACATTACCAGAGAAATTCACGTTTACCATATATTTATCATGTACCATGAAAATGCATTTTTCCACTCACGTAAAATACTCTAAAACGATGACAAAATGTAGCCAAAACGAATTTTTAACATGAATTTCAATTAATAGCTATTTTCGTGAAGTTATGGAAATTGTAGCAAAAGTAAACTTTATTGTGATAACAATTAACAAAAAAATAGATATATGTCTGTCCTGCCGTCCGTCCGACAGTCCGCCCGCCCGCCGTCCGTCCGGTCTGTTGGTCGGCACCTCTTTTCATCACCCTTTGTCGGCGTATCAAAGAAGTTTGCATGAGCACATGCGATGCGTCTACGGGTTTCAACTTCCTTCGCAGAGTTGTCTTTCCTTACATGTCAAAAGGGCCTTCGGGCATTTAGACTGATACACAGCCGTCAAATTAAATTGACGCTTGTCTGAGTGCAACGGGAAATGCGTAGTGAAGCAGTCTATCGGGCATTTAGACTAAGGTAGTCCCACAACCCAGACAGTTTCCAGACGTGAAAAGTTTTTACCACTGCGGGGCTCAAACTCAAGGTTGTGATGGGAAAGTGATTACAAACCTTTCTTTACACAATTGTGAAAAATACGTTTCTGTTAAAAACTGCCAAAAAAAACAAAAACGAACGCATTTGGCACATTTGCAAAATTTCAAAAATGCGACCGTATTCTTCATACATGTGAAGAATGAGTTCTGTAAAAAATGAGGTCCAACAAACCCGTTTATTATTATTGACCCAATTATATTATTTGTTTGTTTTCTCAGTAAATGCTCTATTTGCGTATATTAATAGATAACTGGTTGGTTCATTTACAGTACGGACGGGCAGTGCTTACATGCAACCAATTGTTTATTTTGGTCGAAATCTATTTTAATTAATCAAGAGAGAAGATTTTCACATGTTCACGCTAGGACATCGGATGACAAGTTTGACGGTAATATGAAACTTATACATGAAGCAAAGTATGTGCTATATCTTTTAAAGAAACTAACACTCCAAATAACAGCAAAAAGTGCACTACAAAAACTCTAGCCAGGTGTTCAGGTCATATAATAATGTATATTTGCCGATGGAAAGTAATTGTTTATTCATTTTTTTTTTAAAATACCCGTGATTGAATATGCGTAAAATGAATTATGAGTTGGTAACTATTAATTCAACGCTCCAGTTTTAGGGTTTGGCCTGGCTGGTTAAACCAGTTTATATATTATGTCTATAGAGTTTGCATTCTCTAAATAGGTAAATAATATATATTATTATATAACCTATAAATAGACGCGTTTTCATTGGCTAAAAAGTAATTTTTTAGAAAAAAATATCTAGCGATATTGACCTGTTTTTTTCTGATATTGACCAGTTTTCTGATATTGACCAGTTTTCAGTTTTTTTCTGATATTGACCTGTTTTCAACAATATGATAAATTGAGGGTTATATAATAAAACAGTTATGGACTTTTCAGCTGTTATACATGATGTTGATATGTACCAAAAAATCATTATTGACCTCGGCTATCGCCTCGGTCAATAATGATTTTTTTGGTGCATATCACATCATGTATAACAGCTGAAAAGTCCATAATTGTATATACCTCGTCGTCACTAGGTTAAGAAACGGTGTAGATATGTTGTAAAATTTGGCTGTTCAGTGTTGGCGGGATAGCTGCTTTAAGGGTTGATACTATCGTTATCTGAGTTTAAAGGGCCTGTAGGCAATATGCTTCATGCTTCATTTTGCGAATTCGGAAAAAAATTAAACAGGGTAAAAAATATCAAAATCAGATGATAAACAAAGAAAATATTGTAATGACCGGCGGCTTTTTAATAATAACATGAAGTCAACATAAAGTAACGTATTTATTCTTTAACTAGATCTAGTGTTCAAAGTATTTAAACAATATTACCTGAACTTTTTGTAGTCAGCTCTTAATTAATACAAGAGCAAAAATAACCGATATTTCAATAAAATGGCGGTGTTTTATCTATACTGTATAGATACGGCGAAAACGACCCAAGAGTAAATCAATACTTATTTCGACGGACGAGAATAAATAAATAGAAATCACTAGTCACCTTTAAGACCAGATTTGAAATAACCACAGAATTTCAGATAACCACAGGCTTCTAAATAACCTGCCACAGGTATAATATCACCAGTCACCTGAAGACCGGATTTCAAATAAACCCGCCAAAGGAACCTCTGAGAGAACTGTCTTTTGATTGACAGACGCGCTTTATATACCCGTGGGTCATGATCACGTGATGCAAACTGACAAATGATTGACAGTCCGGTGGTGGAGGTGTGTCTGAATGATCCAATCGAAATTATCTAGTCCACCGGTAGCCAATGAAATTGGAGACCGGTGACCAGGCAAGGATTCAGACACACCGGGCTTCAACAGACCGTCGATCACCGTTATTTGCCAATAAGTAAGTAAAACATGTTTTAACATGGTGCAGACATACATGAATACATTCCTTGTTGAATTACGAAAAGAATGATATAAGTTTTATACTGAACTGTGCCTTATTTATCACAAACATCGTAGACAAATACTTTGAAGTGAGCAGGCTAAACCTACGCTATGGAACTGGGCTACTGTGACCAAAGTGTGGAGATTATGTTATAACTAAGCATTTAAACAATGAATAATATCAACTAGGTTGCAAAGTTACATCATTACTATAACAGGAATTGGTGGTATTAAACCAGATTAATTTATAGAGCGATAAATTACTACCAGACCTTTACCGGTGCCAACAACAACAATAAACATGGCCGCCTCCAGTAAGATTGTCAGTTGCTAATGTGGAAATCTATCAAATAATGCGGTTTAAGTGCATTTTAAGAAATGAATATGATAATTCCTGAACACACCAAGGTGTATGTTATGTAAGTGAACAGTATTTATACGTTTATAATAAATAGTAAAGGAATCACATTGTATAATGGTACCGAGATGTAAATGTAAACAATGATGCCCCCAAGTCTTACAATATGATCATTTGAATGTTCTTTTGAAATGGATATGTAAGCCAACATTTAAGAACTCTCAGTTACCATATATGGATTCTTTATAAACATGATACTAATTTATAGGAAAGAAAATTACAGTAACTGTATGAAAGATAAATATAATTAAATTCACTATTTCGCCATCAATAGGGAAATTTTACAACATATGTACAACGTTTCTAAACCTACTGATGATGAGGTATATACTTATACTGAAGCGAAAAAGAAACGCAACTCGGGAATTTCGCTACATATTGTATATACTGCACTTAATTTTACATTATATTGCAAAGAAATCCAAAGATGTTTTGTAAAAAAAAAGTTGCAGTTAGTTAGAGAAAGGACACAACTGTGATGTTGTAGACGTTTTAATCACAGTACACGTTGTAACAAGATATTCATAAATGTTGAAGTTCCTCTTTGAAAAATTGAGCCATTTCAGTACTGTAATTAACGTAAAGAGTTTTCAAAAGTATGCATCCTAAGTTTGCTCACATGCTTATGTCAAACGCATTCTCTGTCAATAAAAAATGAAACTTTGAAGGAATACTATTTGCTGTGTTATGTGTTGTTTTAGTATTTTTTTCCGAAAGGAAAGGTCTTAACGTAGCCATGTACCATTCGATTAACAGCAGCATATTGTACATACAATATATAGCTGCGTTTCATTTTCGCTTCAGTATAATTTGAGAATCTAAACTCTATAGGCAATCCCCAAAACTGGAGCGTCGAATCAAGTTCTCTAGCGTTTTGATCAACGGTTTTGTAGTGTAATGTTGCCGTTATTTGGCAGGTTAGTTTCTTTAACTGTAATGATGCATTATATGATCGGATAAGGACTTTACCTTAATATGAGTGATTTTCTTTTTGGGCTGCATGAGTAAATTATATTTATCAGTATGCGATATTTAGTAATTTTGAATTACTACGTAATAGTTCACAAAAAGCATTTTCAAATGATTATATACTGAACCAAACAGCTAACGCACCAGTAGATTTAATGTATGAACTTATTATATGCCGACTGGTACCGTTGGAGATTTTTTTTTTGAATTTACAGTCGTTAATGACAAGATATTTGTCTCGTTCAGAATTAAATTTGTTTTGATTTATTGATTGTTATTACTGAGATATTAAAGGTATTGTCTACTGGTGCGTTAGCGGTTTGGTTCAGTATATGTATATATTATATGTATTTTTTCATAATTCTTTCACCATTTTCCAAACTTTTACGAATTTTAATAATAAAGCGTTTATTCCTACATTCCATTTCAAGGGACTGGATGCGATCTAGAAGAGTGACTGCTGTCAATCCAAATACAAATGCAAACCTTATAATGTAGTTCAGTTTCATATGAAAGCATATGCATCAAATTAAACTGGATGTTAGGCCTACCTTCGGTTTCATTATCAATGAACATGTTCGTTCTGGAAAGCTCGACGTGTCGGTTGCGTTTTTGATGCTTAAAGCTACACAACCCCGATAAAATAATACAATTTTAAGGTTCTTTTAAACACAAGAAAGCCTATAGATGAAGTTCTTTGCTGCATGTGTCGTATACATTGTTTAGGCTGGTATATTGTCGTAGCGCATATCGATACATTTGCATAATAGGCATGATACACTTCGGTAACTTTGAAACTGTACCACCCAGGGATTACGGGTTTAAAAGCCTAAACGTTTATATAGCTTTGTGTCATAAGGGCGAGCAAAAAAACAACAACAACTTATATTAGTAGCAATTTGCTCAGATATCCGATAACTACAGACTGTTTAACTCGATGAGGATATTCAATGGATTGTAATGTAAATATATAGGACTTGGACCGGTAACCAGAGAGGTCAAAAGTTGAAAACTGTCGTACTCGAAAGTAGTACCATCAGTGGTGTTATTTAAGACTGTGTAATTGATTAAGTACATAAAAGAGGTAAGTACATTTATTGTTGTTGTTGAGAATAGATTTACAAAGATATGGGTGCAAAAAGCAAAGGAATCGGTCATCAGAGTGCTGAGTGGTACTACTTTGTATGAGGTAAGATTTTAAACAAAATGATGTGTGGTTCGGCTGTTGTTGTCAAAAAATGTCATCTACTTTCATTTTGAGCCAAATGCTGGTGCATAGAGCAGTTATCATCATTGTTGTTTTACTATGTTTGTGTTTTGCCTTCATCTATACACATTTTAATGGATATTTGAAGTGTCACGGAGCATTAGGGTAAGTGTTATTCTGTGTAGAGCTAACATTACAGTCTATGTGAAAATAATGGTGGTCCAAGTCCATATGCATGTTTGTTGAACGGAAGGGGAAAAGAAAATGAGTAAAGCATAACGTAAACACACATCACTATGTATAGTACATGCTCATGTGTTTTCACATAGGACAGGGAGAAATTATAAGACACTTGAAGGGTATTGTTCAAAATAATAGTTTTAGATATGGAATTTGCTTTTGTTGGAAAAAGACCAGCAATATTATTTCTCGCAAATCGTAGTTTTCAGGATGTGGGGTGTGGGTATACACATGAAGGTCGCCCACCCGTCGATCATTCCCTTACATTTTTCAATTCGAAGCTTCTTGGCAAAAAAAAAATAGTCAATTCGTAAAAAAATATCGTTCTGGAGTAAATTTTATAACCGAATGTATCTTTATGAAACATGCCACATATATCCTGACTGTTCAGTTTTTTTCCCCACTTGGCAATCATATTTTGACGAAATAAAACGGGCATCATCTCCATATTGCCATGGATACACAAAAAACATTTTATTTCATCCCATTATTGCACCAGGATATCTTAAATTATAAAAATGTTCCAATTCATGATAAACCACTTGTATCAATCAAAATATGATGTTCGAACCATATTGTTAAGGTTTAAACTTCGAATACACCATATAGCTAGGACGGAATCGGACGTAAAATGCTGAAATTAACCCTGGTGCGTAACCTAGGATAGCACGTATTACTGTGCAGAATCAATTTCTGAAAATGAGGGGTCATTTGTAAGCTCATTCATTATGTTTAGGCTCTTCAGAATAGAACATATTATTATTTGTCAATTTTAAGTCAGACACGTAGACCCCTTTGAAAGCCCTGATGTATTCCCTTTAATCCAAAATAACTGTCATTTTAAAGAAATTTGGGTTCGGAAGGCAACTCGAGGAGGGAGGGGATGAGAATATAGCGTTTTTTAATTGTGGCCTCATTTCAGTTCTTTTTATTGATATTTCATCTGTGTATCTGAATTTAATCTAAATTAAATTTCAGGGCTGGCTACGGGCCAGTTTTCATTTAAAATTGCTTTATAAATCATTTGACTTCATGAAAGAAAATTAAAGATTTAAATAAGTTTACTTTGGAAAAATTAATACTAGTATTTGAAGTTTAATAATTCTAATAAAACGTTCAGTTTTTAGTTAACACCTACCCTATCGTACAGGCGGAAGATGACATCTTTCACATATTTTTTTCAGCTGGAAGAATCTTTGATTTTACAGATTGAATAAAATATTTTCTGTTGATTTTGAAATCTGATCAATCAGAATTAGATTCATATATTTGTTTGTGTTGCATTTCTTTTTTCGTGCAAACATAAATCTGAGGCCTACCCCGAAACATTGGGGTGTGGGGGGCCCTCCGGCTCCTATGTGTATAAGACTATACAGCAACCCTCTCTCTCTCTCTCTCTCTCTCTCTCTCTCTCTCTCTCTCTCTCCTTCCTTCCTTCCTTCCTTCCTTCCCTCCCTCCCTCCTTCCCTCCATCCCTCTCTCCCTACATCACTCCCCCCTCCTTCCCTCCATCCCTCCATCCCCCTCCCTACCTCCCTCCCTTCCCCACTCGCTTTCTTTCCCCCTCTCTCTCTCTCTTTCTCTCTCTCTTTTACATTCTCCCTCTTTCTGTCTTTCTCTGTCTCTCTTTGTTTCTTTCTCTCTCTCTGTGTGTGTCTCTCTCTTTCTATTTTTTGTCTCTCTGTCTCTGTCTCTGTCTCTGTCTCTTGATAAACAATGTCTCCCTTGTTATTTGTGTCAACACACACACACACACACACACACACACATGGAGGAGGATTATTTTTTGTATAATAGTTTCTTTGATGCAACATGATAGTTGGAAAGTGTCTTTTTTTAAAAGGCCTCTACGTTTTATATTATTATAGGTATTGTTTCGGATTATAAATATGGACTTATAAGGTTGTTTTGAGTAAGTAAATCTTTAGCTTCCTTTTCAATTTCTAATGACTTGTATTTCCTATTAGGTCTTTCTACAGAAGATTGGTCTCATGTGTTCGGTGGTCAAATGTCGTCTGCTAAAATCCGCTTTTATACCCGACATATCCGATATAAGATCAGTGGTCGATTCACAAAGTACCTGAAGCGTCTTATACAGTACCACCTTATCTCATTAATATTCAGTGAATTTAGGTAGTGCGCATGCGTAATAACCGTTAGGTTTTTTCAGTACTAGTGTCCCTTTCATCGGGATTGTGTAGCTTTAATCATAAAATAATGAATTTAAATGGAAAACTATTAATTTAAAAAAGAAATTATATTGCTAACAGTTGTACATATAATTTAAATAAAGTGAAATTCTACCACACAAAACAAGAATTGATAAGAGCATTAAGTCATCATATGAATTAATATCAATGATTTATAAAGCCAAACTAGCCGAGACGTCTAGTTTTCCAGACATAATTAAGTACGGATAATACTTTTTAATAGCTTAGTGCATATGCACATTGAATATGAACCTGAAACACATTATGCCGATTGTATTTGTATTTGGATTGACACCCATAAAGCTTCCAGATCGCCTCCAGTCCCTTGAAATAAGTGAATATCGTATATCGCCGTACTAGAGCTGTAGTACGAAGCAGTGTTATATGTCAGATACGTTTTGCAATGATGAAAATAAAACTCTAAACATAGTGTACCAGATAAAGCCGAAGCAAAGCTAATTTCTACTTAAAAGTCACCTATGGTTTGTATTACGTAACAAAAGAAAATGAAAATTAATTAAACATAATTGTAACAGAGGTTTACAGAATGTCTTTCACACCTTACGTACTTTTATCAGCTTACATTATACACATACAAATACAAATCTTTTATTCACTCAGTTCATACATATACATGAAAACATGTGGTAATGCATATATAATATATCGTACAAGGCTCTATTACATGAGTTATTTAGTATTAACAATAGATTATTACACAGATTTAAATCAAGTGAATTTACTTTAATGTATTTATTGGAGGAGCTAGATTATATACGTAATTTAAAACTGCCTATAACATTTATATATAGTTCATTTTCACAACACTGTTGAAGATGTAATTTACAACCACACTCTCGTATGACTCAGTCTTTACACACTTTTTCCAAATCTCTTAATAACATATACGCATACAGTTTCTACTTGAATCTATTCAATATTTGCTTTATAAATTCACACGCTATACTATATTCTTTCTTGTTTGTTGAATAATGTATGTATATTCGGCTTTTTATAGTATTTCTTTTTCAAAAAAGTCTTTCATAAAATACTAAGTGTTTTACATGTTAGAAGGTAATGGTATTCATCTCCTATATCTTCATTATATAAAGTACAGACTCTGTTATTATACACACTTTTATTCCAGCGTCTAGTTTCAATTGGTAACTTATGGTTTCTTGTTCTAAACTTTACCATATACTTGAGTAGTTTACCGGGTGTATCTGTCAAGTATCTCCCAAAGCCAAATTTAGTTTTAAATAATCTGCATATATAATAACTACTAGAGTTTTCAACTGTTTCATACATTTCGTTTAAAAATAGATCTACGAGCTTTTGATGCGCAGATGCAATCAACCACTTATTATTTGGAAAGTCGTGCGTTTCCCAGATGCCACTAAACCCACATTTAATTAAGATTTCTTTAATACATTTAAGCCATTTAAAATTTAATTTTTTCTTTGTACTATTGCTATATTTGTATAAGCTATGCAATACTATGTACACATCAGCTGCGAGTTTATTACTTTATGACCAAAATGATAACATTTTCGTGTAAATATCAATTGAGATTGACATAGTACCGGTTTCGCCATACACCATACAATTTGGTGTAGATGTTTTTATATTTAAAACGTGTTTTAAAAACTTTAATTGCACCCTTTCTATTATTTCTAAATTACCAAACCCCCAGATTTCACACCCATATAACAAAATAGGTTTAACTGTTTTATTAAAGATGTCAATTTGTAAATCGATTGGTAGACAAAGATGCTTTGCTTTTTTCAGTAGGCTGTCGAGAGCCCTAGTGGCTTGACTGGCAATATGTTTTTTAGCATTATAAAATGATCCACTTCTGCTAAATAATATTCCCAAATATTTGCACTCCGATACGATGTCTAAAGTGTCGTTATTTAATCTAATTGAATAATTCCCTGGTCTACCTTTCGAAAATACTAGAATTTTAGATTTTGATATGTTGACTGTGAGTTTCCATGTATCGCAATAAGTTTGATAAGTATTAAGGGCTTTCTGTAGGTCATCTGCTGTTTCGCATACAATAACAGCGTCATCTGCGTATAACAAAATAAATAATTTTAAATATATAAGAACGTCGTTGTCTAATTCGTGTTCTCGACAACTTACTCCGTTTACATTTTGGTTTTGTGAAAAAAATGCATGTAAATCATTTAGATAAAAAGAGAACAATAACGGCGAGATATTTTCCACTTGTCGTACGCTTATATTATATTCAAAATAGTTGGACCTTACACCATTTAATGTTACACATGACTTGATATTGTTGTACATATTCCTTATAACGTTAAATATTTTGCCATTTATGTCATGTGATAACATTTTATACCATAATCCTGATCTCCAGACTGTATCAAATGCATTTTTTAAAATCTATATATATCTCTTTGTTAGTAGTTCACTTGGTTCATGGTTTAATAGTTGCCTAACAGTGTGCAGATGTCAGTATTATTTTATTAGCATGCTATTGTATTTAGTTAAGCAGATTTTTATAATTATGAAAGATTATGGTCACCTGATTTCACAACAAGTACTTAGGTGACATAAACTCTTACAAACAAATGTGTTGCCAATACACATTAAGGAACATTTTATTATTTATGTTGTTAGTAACTGTTTCTATAACGGTAACCAATGGATTCGTATTTCCTGTATACACTCAAAAGATCAGTGAGAGGTAGAGTCTACAGTCAGTTATGAAATAGTCCAGTTAGAGTTATGCTTTTAAGGGATGCCTTCGGGTCCGCTGTCCGTCGGCCATCTCATATCATTAAGTATGGAATACTGTAATTCAAATTTGTGGTAACGCAGATCAAGAACAATTTAAACTAACAAGAACTTTTTCAGTGTTACTTTAAATTTAGTGGAAGTGTTACCTGGATGTGTACTGTAATAAAACAATATTAAATTTGGAAAACGTTATTATTATTTAATTGAAATACAAATATGGACTACCCAGGACCTTAATTAATATAAAAAAAAGAATGTACAACAACAAATGCACTGTTGATATACGGAACAAATATGTTGATATACGGAACACAAAACCTTGTTACATCTATAATAACATCAATACCTTGCTTCCATAATTTTCGATTTCGGAAAGTTCTTGGTTTTCATTTTGCATTTTAATCTGTTCACACAATAATGCAACGGTTTATTAGTTGAACAATAACCTTTAATTACTGTATTATCAAAATGTATATGTTATGTTGTCTATTGTTATGAGACGTAAATAAATTGAATTGGATTTTATAGTCGTACCAACAGCTAAGGTCAAATGGCGCCTTTCCAGCTTCCACTTGTGGAGGAAGACCCCTTGGAAGTGCCTCTCCGAGCAATATTTGTACTTGTGAGCATCTGGATAGAACCACCGTCGTTCCGCGAGCCAACTGGATAGACAAATATATGAAAGTGGTAAAGTGAGGAATTTGCCAACCTGTTAAAAACTCAAACCGCGTAAGAATTCTGGAAAACTTGCTTTTTCATTCAACAAGGAAATGCGGTTTTAATATCTTCTAAGCAATATTTTTTCAGCTTTATAATAAGGTCAAAGGTCAACACTATTTTACCCCTTGAAATTACATACATTTTAAAGTCAAATGATACCTAAAACTGTCAAAAGCATGATGTGCTGCATTTCCAAATATCAATAACATGTCCTGAATACTGCCAAACGATAACATGAAACTGCACTAAAACGTTTTTAAAGAAAAGGAAGATTAGCACTATTTAATACAGAACTACTTTCTACTGCACCAGGCGGGCACATCCGGTTAATTTAGTGTAAATAAACCTCAAATGAAATCGATTCACCATCCCCTACTCGGCGCCATGTCTTATTCTTCTTTGTTTAATCATTTTAATTAAATAAAGTTATTAATGTGTAATTAATGCGCTTTAGTACGATTCTAGATTTCAGTATTTTATATTAGGAACAAAGTACATGTATTTGTGTAACTTTTCTGTACTGACATTTAATTGAAAAATGGTGGTTGCGTTAGGAGCCTTGTTAAAGGCACATCTATGGAACCTCATGGATGTTTTGTATGCGTCGCTTTATTAAGCGAGTGTAATCAGTATTTTTAAAGCAGTTTTATTTAAGGTTGCTTAAATTTTGAATCATGGGTTACAGAGCTCCAGAAATTGGATAGCGCGACGCCCGGGGCTAGTCAAAATTGAAGTCGTGCTGGTTACAAATTCCATGCAGGTAGCCCGTGGGGCTAGTAAAAAAAATCACTGCCTAAATTACACGATCTGTGTATAACAAACACACGCCAGTCATGCACCTGTAATAAATCATTTATCACTGTATGCAATTTGTGGGTGTGGTAATGCTAAAAAAACAAACAAAAAAAACTCTGTTCTAAATTGTTTCAACGCTTTCATCCAATGACTAATGCCAACACAACTTAAACATACATCAATTGGTTATGAGTAGATAAGAATTACTGTTGTTTTTTTTAAACAATTCTCGGTATTTAATGAATTATAATGAGTATCTGAGTCCGTTAAATCAGAATCAGCTTTAACATAATGAGATGTCGTCAGCTGGGTATAAGTAATAGATAGAGTCAGGTCTCAGTGAGCTGGTTAATTTAAATAAATTTAAAGTTGTGATAAAACAATATTCGTAAAAGTATTTCCAAACAAGATAAATGATAACTGACAAAGACAAAAACAAACAGATATATTATTTTTAAGGCAAGTAAAAAACACAGGGCTAGTGGGGGAAAAAACAGGGCTAGTGGATTTTCAGGACCCACTGGCCCTGGGCTAGTCCCGTAAATATTCTAGGAGCCCTGGGTTAAATGTATATATAAGGTTTCGATACTTTTTTCAGTTTAAAGAAACTAGAGGCGTTTTGGAAGAGGAATTGGTGTCAATCCAATCCCTATAATATCAAATATACTTATTTGGGATTTATAAGAATAAGTTTTATACATATTTTCATTTTGTAATTAAATTAAGTTGCAAGCCTTTTCCACCATGTTTTGCAACTGTGCTTAGAGCTATATTGATACTTGTAAACATGGTGCCAAGTAAATCGATGACAAATTAGCCACATTGATCTGCTTTACCACAATTGAATTTACGACAGTGATCGAATTTACGACACAAGAGGCAGACGATATCAACAAGGATCAGTCAGTCATCTGTCAGATTTTATTTCTTCAAGACATCTGATCACGTGATGTTGTCGATATTATTTTCTTGGAGTTCTTTTGTAGTAGGATGATCGGATTATCTTTTTAATTACCGTTTTTTTGAACCCACATCGAGTGGATTGGTGAAAATCGGTGCTTAGGAGTTTCCTGTCTTCCCTGTTACTGCAACTGCTGTAGGTGGCGCTGCTCTTGCTACTGCTACTCTACTACTTCTGCTGATTCTTTGCTTTTTCTGCTGCTCCTGCAACAACAACAACAACAGCAACACGTACTACTACTACCAGTCAGTCAGCCACGAGCCAGCCAGCCAGCCAGCCAACCAACCAACCAACCTACCTACCTACCTACCTACCTACCTACCTCTACCACTTCAACTACTGTTTCAAGTACTACTTATACTACTGTTTCAACTACTACTTCTACAACCTATAATAACGAGTATTGTAGCTGTGTGATAACACATATCGTAAGAGAGCAATAATCTTACAATGTTCTAACTCGCTGATGTATTCCTGGACAAGTACAAAACGCCATACCTTTCAAAATTGAACAGCAGTTTTAAAAGACATCCGCAAATTTTAAAACGTTATTAAATGGGTTTATACCGCCATTTGAGTCACACGATATATTTAAATACATGTTTACGTTGCACGTATATAGAGTAAAAGGGCTTAAAATTTTAAAATCACAACGACGTTTATCGTGTCATCATCATTAATTTGAAACATACATATATCTAGATAATGAAGTGTTTTGTTTGATGACTGTATTGCACAGCGGAAACATCATATTACAAAACGCCATAATCCAATATATCGGGTGTCTGATAAAGTCAATGATATCTGTTTATTTTCAATTTGCTCGTTCACTTGGTGTCGAAACCCACATTAAATAGACACTATATTGAAAGGCTGTCACAACTGTTGAACGCGAACATACGAATATTCGGTTCACGTTTGGGTTTATTTTTCATCACTGATTTGACTTCTGATCTCGCCCAATCTGTATCCAAGACGGAGCCACGGGGGCGCAATTGTCGCGGCTGTATCGTGTTACTATAATTAGAATGAAGAAACTGGTTAACAGATTTGACGATTCAAGTTTATTATGTTTAAAGTTCTTGGTCTCTCTTACAGGAGTATCTAGTTTCTTGACATTGGCTTCTGTCCTATCAATATTGATGTTACAGCTTGATCACTTCAGCGAGTTTATTATGTTGATCAAATATCACAAGATATTTTAATACCAAACACACCATGGTTCCAAGCATAAAACGATGCATTTCTCAAATATGTTGGTAGAGACTTTTCATTGAAAAGTCAAAAATCGGTTTAAACACATCGAACGATGTACGTGTGAATGCGTATGGAGCTTTCAAGCAGAACATGTTTCGATCTATCAAATGAGACTTCTCCCGAAACGGTTCCTAAAGCCATTTATATTGCCTCTCCTAAAAGGTCACATGGGCATATACGAGAAGATAACGGAAATGTAATAAAGATGTACTTCCGGATCATTAACTTAAATCGTACTAATATTTGTCAATAAGACAAAGGCCGAATTTCGCGGAGAAGCATCTCAGCATTCATCCCACTCATTCAGACTGATTCAAATAATTTCTAGTTAAAGAACAAATAAAAGCGACTTTTTGTTTAAGAACGATAGTGACACAGTCTGGCGGTTGCCATTTTGATTCACGCGCCATTTTGTCTGATACCGTGAATAAAGTTGATTGATGCTGAAAAAACAAGTACATGCGTTTGGAGTCAATAAATACGGGCTGAAAGATGAAATGAAAGACAGAGTTTTATCAATTTTCACACAGACTTGTGTTGCTAAGGAGAAAGTCATTCGTGTGTGAAGACGACACTTTCAAGTCTAATAATGGTTTGTAATTATGTCTACCAGAGAGGGTTGCAGACAAGTATTGATAGAATAACAACATAACGGGTCACACATTTTGTGATTCTGAATTGTTTGGAAGAGTGTGAATTCAATTATTTAAGTGGACTCTTTCTTTTCAAAAGAAGTTTATTTTGTTAGCAGTGTCATAGGTCGCCGATCGTCAATTAGGAATAAGTACGTCATTTATTAATTGAAGGGCCCCGTAAGGCAATAAATAGGATCAGGGCTTATACAGGCAGAGGGGAGAATTCCTCCCGTATTCATCTTCATTTTGTCATAGCAGTAGAAGTAGCGGTAGTACAGAGTCCTTATATATAAGGACCCTGGGTAGTAGCAATAGTAGCTGTAGTAGTAGTAGTAGTAGTAGTAGTAGTAATAGTAGCAGCAGCAACATTTCTTTTGTTATTTTCATCATTTTCATTAAGGGTCTTCATCGTCATCCTTGTAATGTTTTATGTGCTACTTAAGTGATGGCAGAAAACAATGTGCCATTCATCGTGCCAGACTTCTGGTTCTACTTTTTACGGTGCAATTGTTTCCCAAAAAGTCATTGTTTTGTGGTGTTTTGCTTTAAAAAAAAACACTTATAACAGAAAAACAGCACAAACAATAAAGACAACAACATTATCATCAACGACATCGTGTATTGCTTGACATTAGTATATTCATTAATGCCATGACCATTATAACGATTGGAAGACAAGACAATTTAAATATATTCCCTGCTTTCGCTTCAGTCGCATAACACTATCATGTGCACGTCGTCTGACATCGCTGCATATTTGTTTCGCAAAAGTATGCAAGTATATTATAACTTATTTGTACAGTTTCTTCTAAAATGTAAACAGTTGCTTTTTTTTTATTTGCATACATTTTGAAGGAATCCTTCGCAAAATAGAACATTTCTTGTATAATTAGACGCGCATCAGATGCAGGTATGTCTTTTTTAAAGCATGCATTCAAACTTTGCAGCATAAATGCACTACGTCAATTAATTGCTATATTATAACTGATTTGAATTTGATGTATGCTTACTGAAAGGGTGCGTTCGTGCATGGCAAATGCTATTTCCCTGAACCAATGGAAGCTGTGCTTATTATTATTCCATTCAGTTTCTTCAATACACACATGAAAAGTCTGTCACCTTAGGGTTACACAATTACACATTTTATGTAAATATTTAACTAACGTGTCAATATCGTTTTCCTTGCACACAGGTGCGGAATGGATACCCTAAATTATATTAAGCCACTATACAAACATAGATTATAAGAATTTGAATAATAAATCATTATATATTATTATAACTCATGCAGTGGCGTGTCAGAATAAATTGCTGAAGCTGTTTTTTCTATTAAGTCTGTTTTGTTTTCATTGAATGGGCATATGAAATCCTTGCCAGTTAGACTGCTAATCCGGCTACCGTATGCGTACGACAGGGCGACGTCTTGTTACCACTGCTTTTCAGCTATCGCAAGCTAACGATTTATAAAGACGAAAATTTCATGCTGCTAATTTTCATAAATATCAAATAACGTCACACAGATATCTTTTCAAAGTCCAAGTAAGGCAAGCCATATTTATTTTACAGACATAATCACCAAAACACTTACATTTCAGCTTTGTAAATAATTGCTTTTTAAATTGATAATTTTCGCCTGCCCTTCAAATTAAAGTGTATACTGCTAAATAACATTTCACAGCGGGAATAATATGATAAAGTGGTGTTGATTTTGCGATGAATACTGCTTCATCTGCTATCAATATTAAACTAATAAAAATATCGTTTCCTTTACTCTGTTTATGATCTCCGGTTTCGAATACATTTTGTATAGCATTCTGAATATGTAAACTTACATTTAAATTGTTCCGTATTTTTCCATTTAAGTCGCATATTGAATGATTTTTGTGTTATTGCTCATTCGTCAGCAATATGTCCATTGTTACAAAACACATGAGTCTGTTTAATGTTTTGATAATGTCTTTTGTGCAGATATCGCTGGGTGAATGGAAAAAGGCACCGCCTTTGAATATCATAATCATCGTCATCATCATCATCATCAGCAGCAGCAGCAGCAGCAGAAGGAGCTGCATCATCATCATCATCATCATCAGTAGTAGTAGTAGTAGTAGTAGTCGTAGCAGCAGCATAGTAGTAGTAGTATTAGTAGTGGTAGTAGTAGTAGTAGTAGCAGCAGCAGCAGTAGCAGCAGCAGTAGTAGTAGTAGTAGTGGTGGTGGTAGTAGAAATAGTAGTTTGAGTGGTGGCAGTAGTAGTAGTAGCAGCAGCAGCTGCTGCTGCAGTAGTAGTAGTAGTAGTAGTAGTAGTAGTAGTAGTAGTAGTAGTAGTAGTAGTAGTAGTAGTAGCAGCAGCAGTATCAGCAGCAGTAGTAGTAGTGGTAGTAGTAATAGTAGTTTGAGTAGTGGCAGTAGTAGTAGCAGCAGCTGCAGCAGTAGTAGTAGTAGTAGTAGTGGTAGTAGTAGTAGTAGTAGTAGTAGCAGTAGTAGTAGTAGCAGCAGCAGCAGCAGTAGCAGCAGCAGTAGTAGTAGTATTAGTGGTAGTAGTAGTAATAGTAGTTTGAGTAGTGGCAGTAGTAGTAACAGCAGCTGCATCAGTAGTAGTAGTAGTAGTAGTGGTAGTAGTAGTAGCAGCAGCAGCAGCAGCAGTAGCAGCAGTAGTAATAGTAGTTTGAGTAGTGGCAGTAGTAGTAGCAGCAGCTGCAGCTGCAGCTGCAGCAGTAGTAGTAGTAGTAGTAGTAGTGGTAGTAGTAGTAGTAATAGCAGTAGCAGTAGCAGTAGCAGCAGCAGCTAACATTTACAAATCTGTCATACATTTAATTAACCAGGTTCATTGTAGCTTTAAAGCTTGATAATAGTGGGCAGTTTCAATCACAACTTCGCCATTACCTTGGGAACTACTTCAATATTGAGATCATTAGAAATGCGTTTGACAGATTACTCCACCCACTCACCAGGGAGTACATTGCTTACATTCTTGAATTTACTACATTGCCACGTCAAGCTCTGAACCTCCATTCAAGCCTTGATGCTCCGCTTAGTGCAGACCAACGCAGACGACAAAAGTAAGGTTGGTTCTTTTCCCTTCACCAAGGCAGAGTCGCCAACCGGACTACAACAACAGTAAAGCTACGTCTCTTGTTCTCGTAGTGCAGTGTTCATATTGACATACAGATCGAGTGTAAACCTTGTTTTTTTACGACTTACAGTACTAGATGAAACCAATCAAATGTAGAGTAAAAATTATCATAATGTGCACTAACGGAAGCCCATTGGTGGGCTAGTTGAACTGTCCTGTAAATATAATAGCCGTTACGTCATTGAGATGACGTCGATAACACACAAATGCATCCTGGGTAAAAAGAAAGTGGGAGTGTGTATCAATCGCATTAATGTGAAACCTAATAGTGTAATCAATTTACCTCAGGCATGTAACAATCCAAATATTTATTGTCAAATAAAATATTTATTGCTCTAAGATGCTGCGATCTCAAATGTAATTAAAGGGCTTTTAAAGGACGAGTAATAGAATACATTGGTATTGTCAATATAAATTATCGAGCGAGATCCAACCTATTACGCAGGCAAATACATCACCGGATATTCTTACGCGCATTCTTGAGCTTGAAGTTGCGTGCATGGTTGATTTTTGAAATGTCACAGATCTGCATAATTTAAATGCGCTAAATGGCATTTAATTTGATAATTTCATGCCAATAACTAAGTCGCATATGTTGTATCTGAAGTTGATGAATAGCGTTTTACGTCATTTTCAGCACATGATAGGCTATATATGACGGTCGATCTTTTCGTTATGGAGACAGATCGCCCACGTTTTCCTGGATAGAACCGGTACTGTATAGCTCCCGTCATCCGTAAGAATCGACACCTTCTCACTTACAAGTCGAGCTATCAGTGGGATTCGAACCCGAGAAGGTTTCATCCGCAACGTATTTACCATCCCGTCCACGGATGTCTGAAAAGAAAACCACACACGTAGATATATGGCCTTTCCTTTCTTCAAATGTTGGAAATAATTTAGACAATTTCATCTTAAAAAATAAATACTTTGATCAATAAAATAATTTCAAAATCATATTTTTCCCTAATGTTACCATACCCTTTGTCAAAACCCAATCTAGCACAATTTGTAAGCTATGGAGAATAACACAACAATCTAGAATCTACTTCTGCTTGATTTAAGTATGTTTTCTGCATCAGAGAAAACATGAGCTCCCATGCAGCGTTTACAAGAGGTTGACTAGTATTTACTCACAGAGTTGCCTTAATTCCTATATACATTATCACCTTGAAAGGACATGTAAATATAGCATACCTTCAAAGTGATGTACGCGATGAAGTGAAAATATGAGGCGATAAACGTGTTAATAAAATAACAACAGGGGACAGGTTGTTGTTGGAAGTTGGCAAAACATATTTAATATTTACGAAGGTATAATGCCTAAGTGAATATATTCAAAACGTTTGGTTGGTTATAGACGTTAAAACCTGTGATTATTGCAAAATGCGACAAAGACGTAGCAGGCGTTAATAATAAAACATTTATTCAAGAAAGGTTATCAAATGTTTATTTAAAATATCATTTGCATAAAATCGATAAGCAAAACATGTTTATGATATCAGGTTTACTAGATATATTTAAATAGAACACTTCAAAGTTGTACACATTTGTACATGGTCATCGATATTCGAAATTTAAATTTATTTTTTGAAAGAGGGGTTGAAGGGGTGCGGGTGGTAGTGTTATTGCTTGACAGAGTCATGCCAGTATGCTTTAAAGAGCCATACCGTTATGCTCGCATTGCTTCAAAGAGCCATACCGTTATGCTCGCATTGCTTCAAAGAGCCATACCGTTATGCTCGCATTGCTTCAAAGAGCCATACCGTTATGCTCGCATTGCTTCAAAGAGCCATAGCGTTATGCTATTATGCTTCAATCAGTCATACAATTGTGCTGATATTACTTCAAGGAGCTTTGGCATTGTGATAGTATGCTTCAAAGAGCCATACCACTATGCTGTTATTGCTTAAGCGACCCATGGCATTGTGCTAGTATTGCTGCAAAAAAACTTGACATTGTGCTGTTATTGCTTCCAAGAGCCACACCATTGTGCTTTTATTGCTTCATAGGGCCATACCATTGTGCTATTATTAAGTCAAAGAACCATACCATTGTGATGATATTGCTTCAAAGAACCATGACATCGTGCTGTTATTGATTCAAAGATCCATGGCATTGTGCTATTATTGCTTCAAAGATCCATAACAAGAACCACGAAATTGTGCTGTTATTACTTCATAGGGCCATACCATTGTGCTGTTATTGCTTCATAGGGTCATACCATTGTGCTGTTATTGCTTCCAAGAGCCATGATATCGTGCTGTTATTGCTTCCAAGAGCCATACCATTGTGCTGTTATTGCTTCATAGGGCCATACCATTGGGCTGTTATTGCTTCAAAGAACCATGATATCGTGCTGTTATTGATTCAAAGATCCATGGCATTGTGCTATTATTGCTTCACAGGCCCATACCATTGTGCTGTTATTGCTTCAAAGAACCATGACATTGTGCTGTTATTGCTTCAAAGATCCATGGCAAGAACAACGACATTGTGCTGTTATTGCTTCATATGGCCACACCATTATGCTGGTATTACTTCCAAGAGCCATGGCAAGAACAACGACATTGTGCTTCCAAGAGCCATACCATTGTGCTGTTATTGCTTCATAGGGCCATACAATTGTGCTGTTATTGCTTCAAAGATCCATGGCAAGAACCATGACATTGTGCTTCCAAGAACCGTACCATTGTGCTGTTATTGTACTGCAATGTTCATACTTCAAAGAGCCTAACACTGTTATGTCATATTTGAAAGAGAAGTATAGTTTTTATGTTTTTGCTTCAAAGATCCATACCATTGCTACGACCTTGCCGCCTCACAGGTCCTTACCATTGTTATGTTCTTGCCTCCCATGGCCATACCGTTGTTATGTTCTTGCTTCCCATGACCATACCATTGTTTTGTTCTTGCTTCCCATGACCTTACCATTGTTATGTGCTTCCAATGGCCATACCATTGTTTTGTTCTTGCTTCCCATGACAATCCAATTGTTATGTTCTTGCTTCCAATGACCATACCATTTTTTTTGTTCTTGTTTCTCATGACCATACTATTTTTTTGTTCTTGCTTCCCATGACCATACAATTGTTTTGTTCTTGCTTTCCATGACTATACCATTGTTTTGTTCTTTGCTTCCAATGACCATACCATTGTTTTGTTCTTGCTTCCCATGACCATATCATTGTTTTGTAATTGCTTCCCATGACCATATCATTATTTTGTAATTGCTTCCCATGGCCATATCATTGTTATGTTATTGCTTCCCATGACCATACAATTGTTTTGTTCTTTGCTTCCAATGACCATACAATTGTTTTGTTCTTGCTTCCCATGGCCATACCATTGTTTTGTTCTTGCTTCCCATGACAATCCAATTGTTATGTTTTTGCTTCCAATGACCATACCATTGTTTTGTTCTTTGCTTCCAATGACCATACCATTGTTTTGTTCTTGCTTCCCATGACCATATCATTGTTTTGTAATTGCTTCCCATGACCATATCATTGTTTTGTAATTGCTTCAAAATGCCCTTCTATTGTTATGATACAGCTTGATCAATTAACTTGAGCGGTCTTTCTTCGAAGAGCTTACATTGTAACGGTTTCGCTTTCACCCTTAACCCGCTACATATATATAATGGACTGTTCCTTCTTTGAATTAACACCATTCCATTTATGTGACAAAGTTTTTTTTTTAGGGAAATGACTGATTAGCAGCCGGACACTGTAAACCCTGATCAGCATGCGAGTTACTCGCAGGCTGATCTGGGTTTACAATGGACACAAAGGCTATTATAGTCGCGCTTAGCGGGTTAGGGGTTAAAGACTCATTCAGATATGCCGTAATTGCTTCAGATTTAAATTTGATAGAGAAATGATAGCAATATTTGTTTTCAATGTAATGCAGCTTTTTTTATTTTATTTTCGAATACCACTGGGAGCTTGTAAATGAGAAAGTGTCGATTCTTACGGATAGCGGGAAGTTTACAGTACTGGTTCTACCCAGGAGGAAAAATAGGGTGAACTGTTTCTACCACACAATATATAGCCTAAAATGTGCTAAGATTACGTAAAACACCGTTCAAACAATATTTTTTAAACATAATTGAAAGTTAAATCAGTAGACTTATTTGATTTGTATAATGATTGAGAGTGGTTTCAAGTGTGTTATTACGTGGAATTACCCTTATCTTTAGTTTCCACATGCACACTTCGTTTTACTGAAGCAGATAAAGAATAGGCTGCATTTGTCGTTGTTTTTCTTGTAGTAGATGTCGATGGATCTGTCATTCGATCTCCGTTGATTACTTTGTATTATGGAACCAATAAAGGGTGTTTAATTCACACTCTTTTAATTTACTCCTGATTTGTTTGACAACATTGCAAAAGAACCACGACATAAAATTCCGGTAATTTGATTTGTCGCGGATTGCACGCGCTGCCAAGAGTAATCCCGCAGTAACGTATTGATGTAGCCCGGTATGGTTAATATCACGAAAACAGAAATTGGTTTTAAATTCAGTATAAATCCTGAAATGCCTAAATTGTTGCTTTTTATGCCGTTAGTACTAATATCAATTATTTAAATTCAATCTGGATTATACGTCTCTGTTTTTCATTGTCGGAACAACAAATATTTTCTTTTATAACGCGATTTTAGTAGCGCGGTTGCGCATGTCTTGAATACAACTTGTCCATTAAGTCAGTATTGACTCAATCAAAATGAACGCGTTTGTAAAACACGACATTGCTTTCAAACGGAAATCTACTACTGCAAAGATTGAAACAAATAATTCTCATTTACAAATATCTTGTTAAAGAAGATTTGCTTTGGTTCAGATACCGTTTCAACTTAAATACCATTGACATGTATTACATCTCTAGGTTAAGGTGCCTATATAAGGTGTTTATATTCATTTTGAGTCTGCTACTTTCTCCTCGTGTGTTTTCGTTGCGTGTGCTTGTGTTACCCGTATTTCAGCAAGAATTGGCCTTTGGATCTTGGTTTTAGCTATTTGTGTGTCACATGACACGCCAGGAGGAATAAGATCCATGTACTAGTGTAAATTGTAGTCTTGTAATTTATGGAATAATTATGATGTAATAAATATTGTAAATGGATATGCCCCAACTTCAAAGAAGATGTGACAGATGTCTATGGTACGCCGCGAAAGAAGAGAATACGTGGATTATATTCATTGTTGGTGTGCGCTGTATACGTTTCTATTACACGAACTACAGGTCGAGTTCCATTTTGGTCTTGCTCTGTCAAGTAATACTGGAGTTATGCGCCCATTTTGACTTATTATTTTCCTTAGATATTATTTATTTTTATTTGTAGCATGGTCACTGAAATTCCCTTTGTATTTGCACATGTGTTATTGAAAATAACATCTTTCCGAATAAATGGTGTACTCTAACTACCATTATTGGAAGTTAGAGTATGACAGGCAGCTGTAATGGATATGTTACAAAACAAATAGAGTATGGTCTCATCTCGTTAGTTAATTTAAACACCTTGATGGGCTATTCCCATCTCGATGTTTAAATCAACTAACCATACTCTATCTATTACATACATGAGATCGCTCACATGCCAAATCGTAGGAGCCATCAGATTGCAGATCGTAATTTTTTTTTACGAATTCTAGGTGCAAGTAACCAACTTGGTAAGTGCGTCGTCTACTATTTGTCTACTGACCTGAAGTTTCAGGGTTCTAGCCCTATATAAGGCAAACAAAATTAAAACCATATTAACGGTTATATATTTCAAAAGTATTGTACGAAACTACTACGGACTAAATCTGATTGGTTCCTACGATTCTGCATGTTTTTCTCTTACTGTGAAGTGCCTTAAAGAAATAAAACAAATTTACATTGATAATTAATCCAAAATGAATATTTTTCTAACTGATGTGCGTATGATACTAATTGTGATAAACTCGTACAACATTTTTTTTCTTGTATAATACTTTCTAATGACAGTGTTAACACCTTCAGATAGTTTTTTTTATTATGTAAATCGAAATTCCTTGTAAACAAGTGACTCAGACGCATTCCGCCTTGTGCAATTTGATTTACAAACATTTTCATTCAATTATATTTTAAATAAATACCTGAGGGTTTATTTCTAAATGTTATTGCAGAGCAAAGTTAAATACGTTAAGTAAAATGTGTGCTTGATTGATTTTAAATTGTTCAATATTAACAAATCCTGTAACATATTTGATTACAAAAAAAAAAAAGGAAAAGAAATAAAAAGACAACACATCATTTTAACAATAAACGAAAATAAATGTAAGCACTTTTATTCGTTCATAATGGTATTTTCTCCTTTCATTGGATATAGTATATGCAAATTGTCCAATCAAGTTTCTGTGTAAATGGTGATGGATTAGAGGTAATTTTGCGCAGGAAGTTATTATTCGGAGAACTTCAAAAAAGTTTACACAAAATTCTCACATATTTTGGCTCATTATATGAAAGCTAAATACGGAGTACAAATAACATCAGTAAAAAAGTTATAAAGCTTTATAAACAATTCTGCAACATAAAGGGATTTTTATCGATGTTATTTTTTTTCCGTAACATTTTGCCAATAATAATAATAATAATAACAAAAGAATAATAATAATAATAATTATAGTAATAATAATAAATACCACTACTACTACTACTACTGCTGTTGCTGCTGCTGCTGCTGCTGCTGCTGCTGCTGCTGCTGCTGCTGTTAAGGCTGCCGCTACCACTACTACTACTACTACTACTACTACTACTATACTACTACTACTACTACTACTACTACTACTACTGCTACTGCTACTCTGCCACTACTACTACTACTACTACTACTACTACTACTACTACTACTACTACTTCTACTGCTGCTACTCTGCTGCTGCTGCTGCTGCTGCTGCTGCTGCTGCTGCTGCTGCTGCTGCTGCTTCTACTAATCTGATCCTGATCTGATGTCAACCTAACGACTTGGCAGCATGATGAGCTGGTAATCCATGACGAACTTACTCTAGTGACGGCGTAGCAATCTCTGGGATCAACGACATCAACATGGTGTATCTTCAACCTTCGGCTTCTGTTTTGTTATACACCCTTCAACAATAAGTCCAACGACTCGGCGTTATTCATCTATACAGGGTGATTCGTTAAGTCCTCGGTATAGTTACTCCTCACGACCATTCAGCTTTAATTAATGCCATGTCGAGAGTTCTCGGTAGCTCAATGTAAAGCTTTGCGCGTTAGAGCTGCAGATCTCTATTCGTGAATTTTTGACATGGCTATGACAGGTTAAATCAATGAGAATATTGAACAATTTCCCCTCTTTCCATCTCACTCTAAGACATTATCCCAATACGACCTTTCACATCAGTACAACATACTGCATGGTCGATGGGCCACCCATCAATAGTTAACTTGTACGACCTGGAAACTCCTAGAAACTTCCATACGTATTCGATAGACTGATTCTGCATTGTGAAGCATGTGTATATAGATAACCCAATCTCTACCCATAGTCATTACTTTGACTTCAAAGAAAGTAGGGCGAACGGTTAGGTCACGTGATTATTCCAAAAAGTTATGACGATGTTTACAATAGATCTGCAAAGATAAAATATAGACCTATATTCAATATTTTCAAATTGTTTTTCTATGAGTTAAATTCTTTTTAGTAATGTTCTGCTATCGAGCTTCGGTTTGAAATGTTTACATATGCGTATCGATTGAGGAGACCTAAGTATGTATTATTTTTGTAGTAAAATAGTCCTGATTAAAACTAAATTGTTTTCATGCATTATTTCAAATCTTGCAAGATATTCTGAAAATTATATTTACCCAAGAAATAAAAAGTTTCAGGCAAAAATATTCCAATTTAACAGGTTTTACCAAAATCAAGTAATTTAGTAGTTAGTAGAGATATATGTAAGTGCAAGGAACGATAACTCTGCATGAGATTGTAGACAACCATCCTGACTAGATACATCCACTAGAATCCTCGGAATACCACGTATATGTCTTTTTTTATATATGTACTTCAAGAAAGAAGCACTTTACTTCGAAATCAATAAGCCATAGGCCCATGTGATAATACAATATGTACATATACATGTTTAACAGTTTGTTTGTTGTTTGTATGGTGTTTTACGTCATTTTCAACACATGTAAGGTTATATATGACGGCCGATTTTATTTATTTATTTTGTTTGTGGTGGAGGCAGACCACCCACTTTTCCTGGGTAAGACCAATACTGTACACCTCCTGCCATCCGTAAGAATCGACGCTTACAAGTCGAGCTCCCAGTGTGATTCGAACCCGGAACGGTGAGATGCGAAGGTTTACAACGCAACGTCGTTAACCATTCGGCAACGGAGACGCCATGTACATTTTCAACAGCCTTAGCGTATATACATGTATTAACAAATTATATCTGACGCGAAAATACACAGTTCTATAGTTTAATTCTTATTAAAGAACAACTACCGAAAAATAACTATGTCAGAATTACCATCTCAAATTTCACGGAAAAGGTGCTTAACATATATATATCAATGTTATGGTCATTCAGTGATATAGTTATTTCAAAAGTGGGTTGTTTTTTCGTCTTCAATATTTCAAAAGGGTCCACACGGTTAGACAAATTCGACATGACGTTATAAGAGCTCACGGCAAAAAAAATCCGACATGGCGTTAAAGAGCCCTCGGCAACACAAATTCGACATGCCGTTATAAGAGCCCACGGCAACACACACTCGACATGGCGTTATAAGAGCCCACGACAACACACATTCGACATGGCGTTATAAGAGCCCACGACAACACACATTCGACATGGCGTTATAAGAGCCCACGACATGGCATTATAAGAGCCCACGGCAACACACATTCGATATGGCGTTATAAGAGCACACGACAACACAAATTCGACATGACGTTATAAGAACTACAACAGTAACATAGTTTCAGGCTAAGAAGTGTTTACTCTAATTTTGGCAGAACGTGTTATTTATCATTTTAATATTTCTATCGTATATTTGTTTACATTTCTCTTTATGTAAACTATTGGCAATACATTATGTTTAAAGATGAAAAACTGCGAACATTGGAAATTATAAAAATATCAGTTGAAGAAAAAAACTCATAAGAATCTGAATATGTTGTATTAAATTCAGTGTTTAATTTTAAATAAGGTTTTTAATCAACTGTTACTAGTTCCAAGTAGTGTTCATCATCTTAAGAAATTCCCCTCTATTCGTATATTATACAAACACAAAATGATCAACGCACACAGGCCTTTTCAGTGTTCCGGAAGTGATTGATTACTTTAATGGAAGTTACTGGTATTTCCGGTGCGCGGGCTTCCGGTTGTCACCAAATCCAAACGTCTGCGTGACTGCAAATGTTATGTCTCACTTTAAACAAAAGTCAATTGATCAATGTTCCTGCCACGCTTGCTTTCGTTGTACTGTCTAATATTTGCATTACTTTCAAACGTCTGTTTGGATGATCACACCGGATGTCATTAGAATCTTGTATACTGCTTTAGTGAATGCAAATATTGATCAATGGATGCATTAAATGGTTTGTGGAATCAGAATGCACGTTCAAGATATGGAAACAAGAAGTTTTATTTGAAAATTATACTCCATTGAATGCCGATGCAGGAAATTATACCGAACAATTATTTTCAAATCCAATATAGTAACAATTGTTGTTTGTTGAAAACCAGGTATCATTATGGGTGATTATTGGATTATCTTGGAGAAATATACAGATCAATATTATATCGATGGTAATAACTTTAGATTGGTACTGCGACACAGTCTTTATTTGATGAAACACTGTAAATGCATTGCCAATAGTGGACTTAATGTAACTGACGATGCCCAGAGAAACATCAAAGACTGCTTTCTTTGGAAACGTTCTTGGAAATTATTAAAGAATTACGGTTGTTCAAACTTCCGGCGAACCACACTTTATATTGTTCGAAGATCAGTGTGTAAGAGATTGTCCCTATATATGTTTTTTTTCACATAGTCAAGCCTGTAATTCGTTCTTACGCGGGGTGTTCGAAAAGAAATGCACTTCGGCGAAATATCTCGTTAAACCCGACTGAAATGCTGAAATTTCTATGACAACCCTTCAATATATTTTCCACGATTAGAAATGCATAGTTTCAAACTGTGAATCCATTCCCGGAAAGCATCACGATAGGCATATTTTGGTACACTCCTGAGCCATTGATTTATATCTGAACCAGAAAGGAAGTTGTTCATTTTTGGAAATGGGAAAAAGTCGCTAGGTGTTAGGTCTTAGTACGGGGGATGTGGAACGACTGTAACTTCTTCCGACTTCAGGAAACTGGTTACAATTTCAGACTTATGAGCCGGGGCATTGTCATGTAAGAGACAAATATATCGGAAACCTGTAGTTGGGCGCCATTTTCGGAAGTATTTCTTCATTTTTTAAATCACCACATCAAGGTAGATTCTGCTTCACTGTGTGACACTTTTATAGTTCGTTACTGGAACTTGTATGGCTAATTCTTGATTTGTAAAAAATATAGCATACCAAACCGCTCTATGTTCTTTTGGGAAAAATATGTATTTTGGCATGTTTAGTTGCCCAGATCGTGCTACCCACTTGTCTCACTGGTTGGAAATAATATACCCAAGTTTCGTCACCAGTTACCACATTTGCAAATTGCCTTTCATAACATTTCGGAAACATTTTCAGCAACCGTTTGGCCAACATTATGCGTACCTTCGTGTGCTCATCAGTCAAAAGATGAGGTACCCATCGCGCAAATATCTTCCTAACTTTTAAGATACGTTTCAGAATTAAATGAACTGTGGATAGTTATACCTCTACAATACCAGCAATCAGACGCACAGTGTATCTTGCATCAATAATCTGTCTCACTTTCGACACTACAGTTTTGGTGGTGGTGGTCTTCGACCGGCCAGATTTTGGAGCATCTTACACCAGATGCAAATTTCTTTTTCCAGTGCATAACTGTTGTATAAGATACATTGTAGCATCCAACTTCGGTATATACCTGCTTTGCAGAATAACCAAGTTTAGAGCGAACGTTGATGTAAGCCCTAATTACCTCATTATTATAAAGTCGTTTCCCAACCATTTCTTTTAACAGTGGTCAACGACTGAAGATTATTTATACTATAGTAACTTGTTCTGGAAGTTTGTATCCCCTCGAGTAGGTAAATGCAGATGCAAATTTCTTTTCCAGCGCAGAGCTGTTGTATAAAATACATTGTAGCATCCAAAGGCATGTTCTAATACTCAGCAAAAATAAAAAGATTCCACTTTGTTCTCTGCAAATTCTGAGACAGCAAGAAAGAACTAGCAATTGTAGCATGACTTTCTTTTAATAACATCTTTGTTCGATGTTCACACAAAATTTCATCGAAATATACCGAATAATAAATCTACGAGTGGTGATACAAGTTTCCAGAACATGTTACTGTAGTAATGATCCTTTTATTATATTCCTCTTTACATATCATTAAAACAGAATACATCTATCAACAAACCATATTAAAACAAAATTGCATTATTAAGTAAAATTAACTGAAAACCCCCAATAGGAAAGACATGAAAACATGTCCATTACACGCGCATGAAAACATGTAAATTACATTGCAACTACACATGTGTTCATTACACGTGGGTGCAACATCTACACATGTGTTCATTACACATGGGTGCAACAACTACACATGTGTTCATTACACATGGGTAAACAATTCAAATTCTGGTGAATTTACCCAACTGACATAATGTTAAATTAAATAATTAACCCACAATGTTCACAAAAGTACAAACAAACATTCTGATAGTTCACATTTCATGTTAAAACATCCATTGTTCTTAATAAATGGATTACTGGCTGGGCAATCCCCAGCATTGTTCAGCGTTTTGGAAACGTTGTTTCTGATGCCGATATTAAAGCAAGGATAGAAGAGAGTTTGCCTAAGAACACGCGTAAATCAACAAACAGGGCCAACATGTTTTTATGGATTGTCGAAGTTCTCGTAACGGACAGAACAGAACAGAACAAATCTTTTATTATATACAATCTCAGGTAACATGGGTTACAACAAGAGAGAAAGGTACATTACATACATACAAATGGTACAACTAAACTGTATACAAGGATCAGTACATATGTTAAATGTGAAGGGGGAAAGCATAAGCAATAAAATACGTCTCATGTACGACGTTACTTGGCATTTTATAAAAGAATTCTGACGAAGACACTTAGTTTTTTTTGGACTTTGACTGCGGGATGGGTTAAAAGCTCCTTGTATTTAATGACATTCGTGTGCTGATAGAAATAACGCGGTATGTAATGTTTGCGCATTTGATCAAAATGTGGACATTTTAATAAGTAGTGGAATTCGTCACCTATGTCGGAATCGCATAGTGTACAACGTCTGAGGTTATACGCAGTGTTAGTAAATCTGCCAGTTTCAACGGGGGAACCTATGGTTAGTCGTACGGAATTTAAATAAATAAATATAATTGCTTCTTGGTAATTTAAGATATTTTTCGAATGCTAGGTCATCTTAAAAAAGGTTGTAGTTTTTCCCTTTCGACGAATTTTGTAAGTCTGATCTCCAAGATTGTGTAAACTGGTCAACTAGCGTTTGTTTAATTGAGAGGTGAATGCTACTATGTTGTAAATTATTGCGGTTTGTCCATATATCTGAATTGCCGGTTTTATTGAGAATGGATTTGATGTGTTTTAACCACTTATATTCGTAATTTTCAGTGTTATCCATTGATTTGTAGCAGAGGAAACTTAGCTTTGATTGGCTTCCAATGATAAGTTTGTTCCAGAATTTTATCATACGGGTTTGTATAATTATAGCAATTGGATGTCTACCTAGTTCTGCATACAACATATACGAGGGAGTGCTTTTTTTGCTATTTGTAATTCTTTTCAAAAAATCTGTATGAATACGTTCTATGATGTCTAAATTTTCGAATCCCCAGACTTCGCAAGCATATGTTAAGATCGGTAATATTGTATGGTCAAATAATTTTAGTTGGAGATCTAAGGGGAGGTCTAAATTATTAATTCGTCTGTTAAGTAAAAACATTGCTTTTTTGGCTTGTTCAACAAGATGTTTTCGTGTATTAAGGAAGCTTCCAGAGCTAGAGAATATGACGCCTAGATATTTATACTTGTTTGTGAGTTCTATTTCATCTGGTCCGAGTTTAAATGAGAATCGCGCCGTATTGCGAGCACCGAATACAATAATCTTTGTTTTGCTCGTATTTATATTCAATTTCCATGTTTCGCAATATTCATAAAAAAGTTGGAGGCATGATTGGAAACTAGTAGGGTTGTCAGAGAGGATAATAGTATCGTCTGCATATAACAGTAACATTATTTTTATATAAACATCGGCCTGAGTGTTAACAGAAATTCCCTCTAGATCAGCATTTAACAAATATTCTTCTAAGTCGTTTAAAAAAATAGAAAATAAAATCGGCGATAAATTTTCGCCTTGACGGACGCCGCATTGACTTACAAAAAAGGCTAACGATTCATTATTAATGGACACACATGATTTAATATTTTGATACATGTTAAATATAACTTGAAACAGCTTTCCCTTAATTTCTGTATTTAATAATTTTCGCCACAGGCCTATTCGCCATATGGAATCGAACGCCTGTGCAAAATCAACAAAGCAACAGAACAATTTCTTTTTCTGTGAACGTAGCATTTCGACTAACTTATGTAAAGTAAATATATGGTCAGTAGTAGCATACTTGGCTCTAAACCCTGCCTGATTTTCAGATAAAACCCCATTTTCATGTAAGAAAGCGTTGATTCGTCCGTTAAGGAAAGACGTGAATAATTTGCCAAAACAGCTGAGTATAGTGATCGGGCGGTAATTTTCAGGACTGAGTGGATCGCCTTTGTTTTTGAAAATAGGTTTGATAATGCCTTCCAGCCAACTTGTTGGGAGATAACCTGAATCGAATATGATATTGAATAATTTAGTGTATATGGGTAACATCACTTCTTGCGTATTTTTTATATATTCATTTATTATTTGGTCGTTGGCAGAAGCTTTAGAATTTTTAAGATTAGAACGTACACCTGACGAAATTGTCCCTGAATTGGAAAAGTTTACGGTTGATTGTGTTAATAAATGGCTCATTGTTGGAAGTAAAAAAAAGAAACGGTGAACTGTACCCGGCACAATCTTTGCATTTACTATCCAGTGGTATTCCGCGGTACTTGCGGGACTGTGAAATAACAGATTTGAACTTCATGTCAGAACGAAAAAGATGACCGGTTTCTTCAGTTTAGGAAATGCCTCAGTGGATTACTATAAAGGTATGTTTATTATATCAATACAGAAAAAATACTCTAAATTTGCTAAGGACAATGACAATTAAAATTATGTGTTTGCAAAGGCGGATCTAGGGGATGAGTGCACCCGGGGCGCGCGCCCCAAAAATATGAAATGCATCTGTGAGCACTGAAATGGACATGCGCCCCCTAACATACATTAATTCCCTCCCTTGCAATGCAATATCAAAAAATGGCGTTTGAAACTGGGCACTTTATTTTTCGTCATTTTTAAAGATTGGAACGCAACAGTACTTGTTTAGTAACCCATGAAACAAGAATTGTCTCGCCTTCACCACAAAACAAAACGTAAACCGACTTGCTCATAATACCAGAAATAATAAGAGTAAATATATAGATAGATAAAACTATTCCACCCTCTTATCTCAAATCCTGGATGCGCCCCTGGTTTTAGGGAATCGGACCCTACCGGATTTGTTACTCTTCGAAAGTGTTTTCGTAGATACCATATGAAAGATAATCTTTAATGTTATTGTATATATTTGTTATTTACTTTTTTCTTATTAGTCTAATACAAACGGGCGTTCTTTGCATTCAGTTTGATTTATTATACATATTGGATATTATCAAAAGCTTTTTTTTTTTATTTCAAACAGGGAGTTGGTTGCGAGATTAAACAGGCGGAACCAATCGAGCCTATGGAGGAAGATATTTTGTGGTTGTCTGGAACTTTTGGTTATACTTCTGCCAAATCTCTACAGAATGCCGTTTATTTTTAAATTACAAATTGTTTGGTATGGGCGGGAGGGACGAATATCATGATCATGACACAGTTTGTCGTAGCTGAAGATCCTCAAACTCTTAATACGTCACAAATGTGTTTTAATTTCTGTGGCTAGAAGCTATAATTGACTTTGTGACATTCAAAGTTATAAATGGACGGTTACATTTTATATTCTAATATATATAATTATTTCTGATTTTGTTAGTTACTTCTAATTCTCTAGTTCTTTTGCTTTTGTTTGTAAATAAAAAATGTCTTGATGTTGCTTTATTTAAAAAAAAACATAATATTGTGTTGTCAGTTGCACAGCTAGTTTATCTTTCTTTTTATATTACATACTAGAAATACTTTGAAGTATGTTCAAGCTCTACTAGTCGAAAGTCAGGTGAGCTTATGCGATCATGGTGTGTTGCTCAACGTCGTAGGTTAATGGATCTGTTTATATCCAGTTTTAACCTATGGCTGATATGCAGTCAATACTCGGTAAAGTATGGAATATTTCACAATAGCCGAAAATTATACCATAGTCTGCCATGGTATACTTTTCGGTTATTGTGAAATATCCCACACGTTACCGAGTATAGACTCTGCAAAACAGCCATAGGTTAAATATCAATGTAAAATTGCACGCGCTTCTCGAGAAATTCGCCGAAGTGCATTTCTTTTCGAACACCCCTCGTGTTTTATGCAGACTACTATACTATACACTGTATAAAACCATACGCGCAAACCAAATTATGTTAGTGCCATTCCCTACATTTGTTTATGCGCATCTTTTTCGCGCATACATGTCTAAGACAGACTACGAACGCAAATAACATATTTTTTTCTGACTTTTATATATTTTTCACTAGATTCCATTATGATAAACTTAATTAGTGTGACGAACTCTCCTCGACACCAAAGTTACGAGTTGCCCAACCCCTTCTTCTCACATAAGAGTCAGCTTTACAATCCCCGCTTCCTTCAAAAGGACAACTCTTCTCCTTCCCCAATATTAGTATTAGGGCTTAATCTCTGTGAATATAATGTTCTAAAAATAAATACAAATGGTCAATGATTTCAAACAAACCTTTCTGACGTTCTAAACGCTTTCTAATCTTGTAACCCGTCACCTCTCCCAGGAAAATCAACTTCCAAATCCTGTCCTCCTATCCCCCGGTGTGACGAACTCTCCCATCTCGCAGTAGGTACAGCTTCCCAGCCCTTCGCTTCCCAGTAAAGACCACAGCATCCAGCCCTTTCTTCCATCAGTTCTTCCATCTTCCCAACCACCCCCTTCCCCAGTAGGACCAATCCTCTTACTCTCATTTTCTAATTAGGAGCTGTTTCTCATATATGCTAGTTTACCAACTTTGATACTGTTCTACTCTAAAGGGATATGTTAATCATTGTCAAGAGCAATAGAAAGTTAATACAGGGTCAAACAAATTAGAAGTTTACAGCCGTTTGATATTTGTCAAACAAGTTATAAATTTACACACGTTTGATAGTTGTCTTTGCTTCTATCAGTCTGGTTCCCCGGCAAGAATAGGACCATTGCTTATCCGGGCGGAGGGGTAAAATCCCCCAAAATTCATATTCATTTTGTCATGTTTTTTTAAGGTCTTCATCGTGATCTTTGTATTGTTTCAGGTGCTACTTGAGTGGTGATCGTGGCTCCAGAAGGGTAAAATGGAGTGTTTACAAGAGAAGTTGCAGCAACCATGCAGTTTTCTAAGTGAGAAGGTTTTAGAAGAATGCCCGTTCTGCATTTAGATTTAGAGTAAACCTAAAATATTCATTCCTATTGGCGCCATATAACCTGTTGCTGTTAGTGCGCCGTAACACTCCAATTCAACCCAGCTAAACGTGTTTCAATCTGTATTCGGGCTGACCCCGGACACATCAGGGATCATTTTGCTTTGATTTTCCTCGAGTACACACTGTGCTTTAAGCATTGCGGCGTCTCGGACAGTGAGTGATGTAGATTGATTCGTGATCGATGTACTGTTGCTTAAGCTATTATTCATCATCATCAATAAGTTGGTCCGGGGAGACAACCATAGCTAACTGCATCTCGAATTGGTACACCAGTTATCGTTCCCTTTAATAGTATTCTATTTTTATCATAAAGAGAATACATCAGGATTTTTTCTCTCCAGATATTCGTTTCAGAATTTGTGTTCAAATACATAATTTCTGAATTAATTAAATTGTTGGAGATATCTCTATGGCCTGATAAGCTTGATGTCATTTATACTTATTAGTTTTCGCGTTTTATTATAAAAAAACTGTTAATGTTCCATTTATATCTTTAAACCATTTCAGGCGATAAATTGGTAAATTCATAGATTTCTTTTCATGCCCCCATGAGGAGGCATTGTGAGGGGGCATATAGTAATTGCACCGGCCGTTTGTCCGTATTTTTCGTCCTTCCGTCCGAAACAATCATGTCTCAGCCATAAATTAGACAGTACTGAAAGGATTTCTGAGACACTTGACACACACGTGTTCACCACAGTGAGAATGTGTGTCGCGTGCATGAATCAGGTCGGTACCTCAACGTTCAAGGTCTCGCTTGGAGGTCAAAGGTCAAATTAGTAAACCTTTCCGGGGGCATTTGTCACTTTCTGTGACATTTCTTGTTTAAATAAGGTCAAGGCCTGATGTATCCACTTTAGATGGTGTCAGACTGGTATATGTTTTTGACCCCGGGTCGTTTCCCTCGAAAGTTGTGCTTTAAAAAAATAATCCTAACATGGACCTTGCATAGCAAGACAATTCATGCCGGGATTTTGGTATTGGTATGCCATTGAAGAAAAGGTTATTTCTAATAAAACTTTGTAAAATGAATTCATTTAGATCACTTCTCTTGTGAAATGTATCATTGATCCGCATGTCAAGTAGATGTCAGCACAAACATGTGTTTTTCTGACAGGATTTGTTTGTGGAAAGTATTTTGTATGTTCGTTTGTTTGTATGTTGTTTTACGTCATTTTCAACACATGTAAGTTGATATATGACGGTCGATTTCTTTTTGTGGTGGAGGCAGACCACCCATATTTCCTGGGTAGAACCAGTACTGTACACCTCCCGCCATCCGTAAGAATCGACACTTACAAGTCGAGCTCCTAGTGAGATTTGAACCCGTAGTGGTGAGAGGCGAAGGTTTAACAGCGCAACGTTGTTAACCATTATGCCACGGATAGGCTATTTGTGGAGAGAAACAGAACAACCACACAAAATAAGTCAGAGTTCCACGTGGGCAATATTTCCCTCGGTTCTCTGGTTTTCTGCTTCATGAACCATATTTCCCTCGGTTCTCTGGTTCCCCGCTTCATGAATACCTACCTCATAAACGCTGTATCTAGAATGACGTGTGGAAGCTTCTTTCGTAATCAATGTCAAATTAATACAATTTACTTATGAAATAAGTTTTTATTCATTATAACAACTATAAAATGTTCAGGAGAGACAACTTCATCTATCGTCGTTTATATGTGATCTCGCAATTATTGCTCTTACTCAACTTAGCTTAAAATGGGAAAACTTTAGTCCACGCTTAAAACTAACATAACTTTAATTATTATTATTATTATTAATATTTTGCACGAAAAAATCGGCCTGACTCCAAACTTTTTTTCCAGGAAAAATATGTTGTTGTTTTTTAGTACTTAATCCTTCCGGAATTAAGTGCAAATAACGTTTTGTTTCTTGATAAAAATTAAAAACAGTAGATTTCCGTAACGGTTCAATGTAAATACATGTTTTAAACATTGCCTACTGAATCCCCTATCTAAGCTTGTCAAACTTTAATAGACCTTTGACAGTGAAAAGACTACCAGACCGTGTTTCCTCTTCATCTGTATTAATTTGGTTTGCCAATTGTTTTAGATAGGAATTGTATGTACAAAGTTAAGATGTTTCAACATTGCAATACACACCCAGCATACTAAATCATATTTAATAATTACAAAATAATAGTGTTCAATTAACAAAAGTTTCTGACATACATTGAAAACAAAACAAAACAAACTTCCCTACCTACCTACCAATCTCAAAAATCTAAGGTCGGGTTTGAGCAAACTAATATGTTTGTAAGAGTGGCCTTGACATGTGAAATTTCGTTCCAAATTGGCCGCGCGGTTTCTGAAGAGAAGTTAACACATTTAATTATTGCCGTTTTAAATATATACAAGTAGTTGCAAACATCGAACATTAGGTGAAGCATTTGCAGAACGCAGGCATCTGAAATCTTCATGTTGTTTCCCCACTCCAACCCCACCCTCCACCCACGAAGCACGCCTTTTCAAAGAAAATCTTAAGGACATAGACATGGTCTTCGTCAGTCCTTCCGTCCGTCACACTTTCCTGTGTCCGCAAATATACAGGTATTATTTTCCCCATAGACAACAATGTTAAAGTGTCACATATTAATGATTTGCTGCAAATTCAACTCAAGTATGGATAATGCAGCAGTGTAATGTTCATATAGAAAACTAATTTTCCACTTGAAAAATCACCAGAAAAGGTGGGTTCACAAGACATGTAAGAAAGTTCTTGTTTGTTTCCTAAACAGGTCAACGGTACAGTTGTTTTCATTGATTGACTACTTTCATTGCTCACAAAGTGTAAGCATAGAGTCGAAAATGTTCAGTGATCCAGTAAAACCTATTAATACGCGTCTTATACATACAACCACACAATCGAATAGAAATGGGCAGTTTTCCCCTACTTATAATGCCCATTTCCATAAAAAAAGGAGTGATTACTTTTTATTATAGGAACTACATTGGATTTTATTATAGGAACTACATTCGACTACACCTCGGAGGTTTACATGTAATTAGTGGTGGTAAACCTATAGTCAGTTTTAAAGGGATTCAATTAATTTCTGGTAGGATTGTTTGCTATCACGAGAAGATGATCATATAAAATCATCATTATGATTCGACAATTTTTACTGCAGCTATGGCCTATTTTGTTCGTATACATTTTAAGGCCTACTATAAGAATCGTGGTCGCAACTAGTCATTTCGTGTTGGAGGGTTTGCCATTACTAGAAGGTGGTCATATTTAATGGTCATTTTGATTTGACAATTGTATTGCACTGTTTGGAAATTGTAGGGCCTAATAAGAACTTAAGGACCGCAACTATAGTCATTCAGCTTTGACATGATTCAAGTACTGTTTGACAGCATGAGAAGGTAATAATATTTTATCAGCATTCTAATTCGACGGTTTCTACGAGAGTTATATTATGGGTCTTTGCAGATTAAGGAAATAGTCACTGCTTTTACCAATTTACAGTGTAGTTCATTAAGCGATGGGAAAGCTTATATCAGCAGGACTTTATAACGGATATTTCGACAAATAAAACACGTTTAAAACTATTTTTTACTGAAAAAATATGACAACCTGTTTAAAATTACCTATTAAATTTTTTAATTTTACAATACGCAAACTTTTTAAGCAGACATTAAGGTTTTATTTCACACCCAAGCCAACCGCGTTTTTCCTTCTTGGAGAAGGGGTTGGATGGGGTATGGAAGTTAATACTCGGACCACGTAATGCTTTAAGGATTTAACGTAATGCTATAAGGATTTAGGTAGACGTCATCATAGGGTCCACAATCTGTCCGGTCATCGCACAATCAAAGAGGAAAGCATAATGGCGAACTGTAAATGGGTCTACCACTAAAATGCAGTGCGTTGAGAAATGATAGGGACATAACCTCTTTTGATAAACCTTTTATCAAGTTTAATAACGATTGTATGAAAGTGACTATGACCAAGGATCTTACGAAGTAAGATTGTGATAGTCCTTGTCGCAGAAGAGTTGACAGAAGACGTTGTATATACATGCATAATGCAAATCGTATGAGCATTCAGTAAATACTACCAAAAATACCACGTTCCGTACATATTTGGTAGGCGATGGACATTGGTTACTGTTACTATCTTACTGTCTCGTGTTTTTCCTCCATATATATAAGTCTAAAGTATGAGTTTTAGAGTTTTTAAAAAACATTTCGGATATAATCGGGATCACGATTATCGCGAAAATAAACTTGGTATATCAATAAAATCAATACCCTTATTGTCACCCACTGTGAACAATCTTATAGCGTCCAGAGTTTTCTCTATATTATATATAGCAATCGTACTATATTTTCACCCGGAGTTGCTCTTGGAAATACCTCTGGATTGCAGTGGGGATCTTTTTAACATTCTGTCAAAAAGTGTATATTATACATCTATACTTGTATAGAAAACGAAAACCTCCTAATTTATATACTGTCTCTGATTACAATTTGCATTTATTCACTTGATTATAATTTCCTATTACTTTGTTTACAAACAAATTGATGTATAGGTTTGTTGAGGGCTGGCCCGCCCCGACCCCCACAAACCTATTACGGGTAGAATAAATGGATCACCATTACTCTGGTGATTGAAATTAACAAAATAATAATTAAAAAATACGCTTATTCCCGGGCGCCTTTTCAAAGAAAATCGGAGGGATATAGACCATCCGTCCGGTACACTATTTTTTGTGGCCACAACTATTCATTAAAGCTTGAAGGTATTCATTTCTTCTTTGGTAGGATTGTTTGCCATTATGTGTAGATGACCATATTTAGCATTTTGATTTGACGTTTTATTTTAACTCAGTTATGGCCATTTTTGAACTGAACCAATTTATAGCTTAATAAGAACCTTGTGGTTGCAACTTGTCATTCTGTCTTGAAAGGATCTAAGCATATTTGGTATGGGTGTTTGTCATCATGCCAAGATGATCATATTTGGTATGGGTGTTTGTCATCATGCTAAGATGATCATATTTGGTATGGGTGTTTGTCATCATGCCAAGATGTGCATATTTGGTATGGGTGTTTGTCATCATGCCAAGATGATCATATTTGGTATGGGTGTTTGTCATCATGCTAAGATGATCATATTTGGTATGGGTGTTTGTCATCATGCTAAGATGATCATATTTGGTATGGGTGTTTGTCATCATGCTAAGATGATCATATTTGGTATGGATGTTTGTCATCATGCTAAGATGATCATATTTGGTATGGGTGTTTGTCATCATGCTAAGATGATCATATTTGGTATGGGTGTTTGTCATCATGCTAAGATGATCATATTTGGTATGGGTGTTTGTCATCATGCTAAGATGATCATATTTGGTATGGGTGTTTGTCATCATGCTAAGATGATCATATTTGGTATGGATGTTTGTCATCATGCTAAGATGATCATATTTGGTATGGGTGTTTGTCATCATGCCAAGATGTTCATATTTGGTATGGGTGTTTGTCATCATGCCAAGATGTGCATGTTTGGTATGGGTGTTTGTCATCATGCCAAGATGTTCATATTTGGTATGGGTGTTTGTCATCATGCCAAGATGTTCATATTTGGTATGGGTGTTTGTCATCATGCCAAGATGTGCATGTTTGGTATGGGTGTTTGTCATCATGCCAAGATGTGCATGTTTGGTATGGGTGTTTGTCATCATGCCAAGATGTGCATGTTTGGTATGGGTGTTTGTCATCATGCCAAGATGTGCATGTTTGGTATGGGTGTTTGTCATCATGCCAAGATGTGCATGTTTGGTATGGGTGTTTGTCATCATGCCAAGATGTGCATGTTTGGTATGGGTGTTTGTCATCATGCCAAGATGTGCATGTTTGGTATGGGTGTTTGTCATCATGCCAAGATGTGCATGTTTGGTATGGGTGTTTGTCATCATGCCAAGATGTGCATGTTTGGTATGGGTGTTTGTCATCATGCCAAGATGTGCATGTTTGGTATGGGTGTTTGTCATCATGCCAAGATGTGCATGTTTGGTATGGGTGTTTGTCATCATGCTAAGATGATCATATTTGGTATGGGTGTTTGTCATCATGCTAAGATGTGCATATTTGGTATGGGTGTTTGTCATCATGCCAAGATGTGCATATTTGGTATGGGTGTTTGTCATCATGCCAAGATGTTCATATCTGGTATGGGTGTTTGTCATCATGCCAAGATGATCATATTTGGTATGGGTTTTTGTCATCATGCCAAGATGATCATATTTGATATGGGTGTTTGTCATCATGCTAAGATGATCATATTTGGTATGGGTTTTTGTCATCATGCTAAGATGATCATATTTGATATGGGTGTTTGTCATCATGCTAAGATGATCATATTTGGTATGGGTGTTTGTCATCATGCTAAGATGATCATATTTGGTATGGGTGTTTGTCATCATGCTAAGATGATCATATTTGGTATGGGTTTTTGTCATCATGCTAAGATGATCATATTTGATATGGGTGTTTGTCATCATGCTAAGATGATCATATTTGGTATGGGTTTTTGTCATCATGCTAAGATGATCATATTTGATATGGGTGTTTGTCATCATGCCAAGATGATCATATTTGGTATGGGTGTTTGTCATCATGCCAAGATGATCATATTTGGTATGGGTGTTTGTCATCATGCCAAGATGATCATATTTGGTATCGGTGTTTGTCATCATGCTAAGATGATCATATTTGGTATGGGTTTTTGTCATCATGCTAAGATGATCATATTTGATATGGGTGTTTGTCATCATGCCAAGATGATCATATTTGGTATGGGTGTTTGTCATCTTGCCAAGATGAACATAATTGATATGGGTGTTTGTCATCATGCCAAGATGTTCATATTTGGTATGGGTGTTTGTCATCATGCCAAGATGATCATATTTGGTATGGGTTTTTGTCATCATGCTAAGATGATCATATTTGATATGGGTGTTTGTCATCATGCCAAGATGTTCATGTTTGGTATGGGTGTTTGTCATCATGCCAAGATGTGCATATTTGGTATGGGTGTTTGTCATCATGCCAAGATGATCATATTTGGTATGGGTGTTTGTCATCATTCCAAGATGATCATATTTGGTATGGGTGTTTGTCACCATGCCAAGATCATCATATTTGGTATGGATGTTTGTCATCATGACAAGATCATCATATTTTTATGGGTGTTTGTCATCATGCCAAGATCATCATATTTGGTATGGGTGCTTATCATCATGCCAAGATGTTCATATTTGCTATGGCCGTTTGTCATCATGCCAAGATGATCATATTTGGTATGGGTGTTTGTCATCATGCCAAGATGTTTGTATTTGGTATGGGTGTTTGTCATCATGCCAAGATGATCATATTTTTATGGGTGTTTGTCATAATGCCAAGATGATCATATTTGGTATGGGTGTTTGTGATCATGCCAAGATGATCATATTTGGTATGGGTGTTTGTCATCATGCCAAGATGTTCATATTTGGTATGGGTGTTTGTCATCATGCCAAGATGTTCATATTTGGTATGGGTGTTTGTCATCATGCCAAGATGCACATATCTGGTATGGGTGTTTGTCATCAGGCCAAGATGATCATATTTTTATGGGTGTTTGTCATCATGCCAAGATGTTCATATTTGGTATAGGTGTTTGTCATCATGCCAAGATGTTCATATTTGGTATGGGTGTTTGTGATCATGCCAAGATGATCATATTTGGTATGGGTGTTTGTCATCATGCCAAGATGTTCATATTTGGTATGGGTGTTTGTCATCATGCCAAGATGTTCATATTTGGTATGGGTGTTTGTCATCATGCCAAGATGCTCATGTTTGGTATGGGTGTTTGTCATCATGCCAAGATGATCATATTTGGTATGGGTGTTTGTCATCATGCCAAGATGATCATATAATAAACATATTTGGTATGGGTGTTTGTCATCAAGCCAAGATGATCATATTTGGTATAGGTGTTTGTCATCATGCCAAGATGATCATATTTGGTATGGTTGTTTGTCATCATGCCAAGATGATCATATTTGCTATGGGTGTTTGTCATCATGCCAAGATTATGGATATTTGGTATGGGTGTTTGTCACCATGCCAAGATGTTCATATTTGGTATGGGTGTTTGTCATCATGCCAAGATGTTCATATTTGGTATGGGTGTTTGTCATCATGCCGAGATGATCATATTTGGTATGGGTGTTTGTCATCATGCCAAGATGATCATATTTGATATGGGTGTTTGTCATCATGCCAAGATGATCATATTTGGTATGGGTGTTTGTCATCATGCCAAGATGATCATATTTGGTATGGTTGTTTGTCATCATGCCAAGATGATCATATTTGGTATAGGTGTTTGTCATCATGCCAAGATGATCATATTTGGTATGGGTGTTTGTCATCATGCCAAGATGTTCATATTTGGTATGGATGTTTGTCATCATGCCAAGATGATCATATTTTTTCTATGTGTGTTTGATCATGCCAAGATGATCATATTTGGTATGGGTGTTTGTCATCATGCCAAGATGTTCATATTTGGTTTGGATGTTTGTCATCATGCCAAGATGATCATATTTTTTCTTTGGGTGTTAGTCATCATGCCAAGATGATCATATTTGGTATGGGTGTTTGTCATCATGGCAAGATGATCATATTTGGTATGGTTGTTTGTCATCATGGCAAGATGATCATATTTGGTATGGTTGTTTGTCATCATGCCAAGATGATCATATTGGGATGGGTGTTTGTCATCATGCCAAGATGTTCATATTTGGTATGGATATTTGTCATCATGCCAAGATGATCATATTTTTTCTATGGGTGTTTGATCATGCCAAGATGATCATATATTTTTTATGGGTGTTAGTCATCATGCCAAGATGACCATATTTGGTATGGGTGTTTGTCATCATGCCAAGATGTTCATATTTGGTATGGGTGTTTGTCATCATGCGAAGATGTTCATATTTGGTATGGGTGTTTGTCATCATGCCAAGATGTTCATATTTGGTATGGGTGTTTGTCATCATGCCAATATGTTCATATTTGGTATGGGTGTTTGTCATCATGCCAAGATGTTTCTCATCATGCCAAGATGTTCATGTTTGGTATGGGTGTTTGTCATCATGACAAGATGATCATATTTGGTATGGATGTTTGTCATCATGCCAAGATGTTCATATTTGGTATGGATGTTTGTCATCATGCCAAGATGATCATATTTTTTCTATGGGTGTTTGATCATGCCAATATGATCAATTATTTTTATAGGTGTTAGTCATCATGCCAAGATGATCATATTTGGTATGGGTGTTTGTCATCATGCCAAGATGTTCATATTTGATATGGGTGTTTGTCATCATGCCAAGATGTTCATATTTGGTATGGGTGTTTGTCATCATGCCAAGATGTTCATATTTGGTATGGATGTTTGTCATCATGCCAAGATGTTCATATTTGGTATGGGTGTTTGTCATCATGCCAAGATGATCATATTTGGTATGGGTGTTTTTCATCATGCCAAGATGTTCATATTTTGTATGGGTGTTTGTCATCATGCCAAGATGATCATATTTGGTATGGGTGTTTGTCATCATGCCAAGATGTTCATATTTGGTATGGGTGTTTGTCATCATGCCAAGATGATCATATTTGGTATGGGTGTTTGTCATCATGCCAAGATGATCATATTTGGTATGGGTGTTTGTCATCATGCCAAGATGTTAATATTTGGTATGGGTGTTTGTCATCATGCCAAGATGATCATATTTGGTATGGGTGTTTGTCATCATGCCAAGATATTCATATTTGGTATAGAAGTTTGTCATCATGCCAAGATGATCATATTGTTTTATGGGTGTTTGTCATCATGCCAAGATGATCATATTTGGTATGGGTGTTTGTCATTATGCCAAGATGTTCATATTTGGTATGGGTGTTTGTCATCATGCCAAGATGTTCATATTTAGTATGGGTGTTTGTCATTATGCGAAGATGTTCATATTTGATATGGGTGTTTGTCATCATGCCAAGATGCACATATCTGGTATGGGTGTTTGTCATCATGCCATGATGTTCATATTTTTATGGGTGTTTGTCATCATGCCAAGATGTTCATATTCGGTATGGGTGTTTGTCATCATGCCAAGATGATCATATTTGGTATGGGTGTTTGTCATCATGCCAAGATGTTCATATTTGGTATGGGTGTTTGTCATCATGCCAAGATGTTCATATTTGGTATGGGTGTTTGTCATCATGCCAAAATGATAATATTTGGGTGGGTGTTTGTCATCATGCCAAGATGTTCATATTTGGTATGGGTATTTGTCATCATGCCAAGATGATCATATTTGGTATGGGTGTTTGTCATCATGCCAAGATGATCATATTTGGTATGGGTGTTTGTCATCATGCCAAGATGTTCATGTTTGGTATGTGTGTTTGTCATCATGCCAAGATGATCATATTTGGTATGGGTGTTTGTCATCATGCCAAGATCATCATATTTTTATGGGTGTTTGTCATCATGCCAAGATGATCATATTTGGTATGGGTGCTTGTCATCATGCCAAGATGTTCATATTTGCTATGGCCGTTTGTCATCATGCCAAGATGATCATAATTGGTATGGGTGTTTGTCATCATGCCAAGATGTTTGTATTTGGTATGGGTGTTTGTCATCATGCCAAGATGATCATATTTTTATGGGTGTTTGTCATCATGCCAAGATGATCATATTTGGTATGGGTGTTTGTCATCATGCCAAGATATTGGTATGGGTGTTTGTGATCATGCCAAGATGATCATATTTGGTATGGGTGTTTGTCATCATGCCAAGATGTTCATATTTGGTATGGGTGTTTGTCATCATGCAAAGATGTTCATATTTGGTATGGGTGTTTGTCATCATGCCAAGATGCACATATCTGGTATGGGTGTTTGTCATCATGCCAAGATGATCATATTTTTATGGGTGTTTGTCATCATGCCAAGATGTTCATATTTGGTATGGGTGTTTGTCATCATGCCAAGATGTTCATATTTGGTATGGGTGTTTGTCATCATGCCAAGATGATCATATTTGGTATGGGTATTTGTCATCATGCCAAGATGTTCATATTTGGTATGGGTGTTTGTCATCATGCCAAGATGTTCATATTTGGTATGGGTGTTTGTCATCATGCCAAGATGTTCATATTTGGTATGGGTATTTGTCATCATGCCAAGATGATCATATAATAAACATATTTGGTATGGGTGTTTGTCATCAAGCCAAGATGATCATATTTGGTATAGGTGTTTGTCATCATGCCAAGATGTTCATATTTGGTATGGGTGTTTGTCATCATGCCAAGATGATCATATTTGTTATCGGTGTTTGTCATCATGCCAAGATGATCATATAATAAACATATTTGGTATGGGTGTTTGTCATCAAGCCAAGATGATCATATTTGGTATAGGTGTTTGTCATCATGCCAAGATGATCATATTTGGTATGGTTGTTTGTCATCATGCCAAGATGATCATATTTGGTATGGGTGTTTGTCATCATGCCAAGATTATGGATATTTGGTATGGGTGTTTGTCACCATGCCAAGATGTTCATATTTGGTATGGGTGTTTGTCATCATGCCAAGATGTTCATATTTGGTATGGGTGTTTGTCATCATGCCAAGATGATCATATTTGGTATGGGTGTTTGTCATCATGCCAAGATGATCATATTTGATATGAGTGTTTGTCATCATGCCAAGATGATCATATTTGGTATGGGTGTTTGTCATCATGCCAAGATGATCATATTTGGTATGGTTGTTTGTCATCATGCCAAGATGATCATATTTGGTATAGGTGTTTGTCATCATGCCAAGATGATCATATTTGGTATGGGTGTTTGTCATCATGCCAAGATGTTCATATTTGGTATGGATGTTTGTCATCATGCCAAAATGATCATATTTTTTCTATGTGTGTTTGATCATGCCAAGATGATCATATTTGGTATGGGTGTTTGTCATCATGCCAAGATGTTCATATTTGGTATGGATGTTTGTCATCATGCCAAGATGATCATATTTTTTCTTTGGGTGTTAGTCATCATGCCAAGATGATCATATTTGGTATGGGTGTTTGTCATCATGCCAAGATGTTCGTATTTGGTATGGGTGTTTGTCATCATGCCAAGATGTTTGTCATCATGCCAAGATATTCATGTTTGGTATGGGTGTTTGTCATCATGGCAAGATGATCATATTTGGTATGGTTGTTTGTCATCATGGCAAGATGATCATATTTGGTATGGTTGTTTGTCATCATGCCAAGATGATCATATTGGGATGGGTGTTTGTCATCATGCCAAGATGTTCATATTTGGTATGGATATTTGTCATCATGCCAAGATGATCATATTTTTTCTATGGGTGTTTGATCATGCCAAGATGATCATATATTTTTTATGGGTGTTAGTCATGATGCCAAGATGACCATATTTGGTATGGGTGTTTGTCATCATGCCAAGATGTTCATATTTGGTATGGGTGTTTGTCATCATGCGAAGATGTTCATATTTGGTATGGGTGTTTGTCATCATGCCAAGATGTTCATATTTGGTATGGGTGTTTGTCATCATGCCAATATGTTCATATTTGGTATGGGTGTTTGTCATCATGCCAAGATGTTTCTCATCATGCCAAGATGTTCATGTTTGGTATGGGTGTTTGTCATCATGACAAGATGATCATATTTGGTATGGACGTTTGTCATCATGCCAAGATGTTCATATTTGGTATGGATGTTTGTCATCATGCCAAGATGATCATATTTTTTCTATGGGTGTTTGATCATGCCAATAAGATCAATGATTTTTATGGGTGTTAGTCATCATGCCAAGATGATCATATTTGGTATGGGTGTTTGTCATCATGCCAAGATGTTCATATTTGGTTAGTCATCATGCCAAGATGATCATATTTGGTATGGGTGTTTGTCATCATGCCAAGATGTTCATATTTGGTATGGGTGTTTGTCATCATGCCAAGATGTTCATATTTGGTATGGGTGTTTGTCATCATGCCAAGATGTTCATATTTGGTATGGATGTTTGTCATCATGCGAAGATGTTCATATTTGGTATGGGTGTTTGTCATCATGCCAAGATGATCATATTTGGTATGGGTGTTTTTCATCATGCCAAGATGTTCATATTTTGTATGGGTGTTTGTCATCATGCCAAGATGATCATATTTGGTATGGGTGTTTGTCATCATGCCAAGATGTTCATATTTGGAATGGGTGTTTGTCATCATGCCAAGATGATCATATTTGGTATGGGTGTTTGTCATCATGCCAAGATGATCATATTTGGTATGGGTGTTTGTCATCATGCCAAGATGTTCATATTTGGTATGGGTGTTTGTCATCATGCCAAGATGATCATATTTGGTATGGGTGTTTGTCATCATGCCAAGATATTCATATTTGGTATAGAAGTTTGTCATCATGCCAAGATGATCATATTGTTTTATGGGTGTTTGTCATCATGCCAAGATGATCATATTTGGTATGGGTGTTTGTCATTATGCCAAGATGTTCATATTTGGTATGGGTGTTTGTCATCATGCCAAGATGTTCATATTTAGTATGGGTGTTTGTCATTATGCGAAGATGTTCATATTTGATATGGGTGTTTGTCATTATGCCAAGATGTTCATATTTGGTATGGGTGTTTGTCATTATGCCAAGATGTTCATATTTGGTATAGAAGTTTGTCATCATGCCAAGATGATCATATTGTTTTATGGGTGTTTGTCATCATGCCAAGATGATCATATTTGGTATGGGTGTTTGTCATTATGCCAAGATGTTCATATTTGGTATGGGTGTTTGTCATCATGTCAAGATGTTCATATTTAGTATGGGTGTTTGTCATTATGCGAAGATGTTCATATTTGGTATGGGTGTTTGTCATCATGCCAAGATGTTTCTCATCATGCTAAGATGTTCATGTTTGGTATGGGTGTTTGTCATCATGACAAGATGATCATATTTGGTATGGATGTTTGTCATCATGCCAAGATGTTCATATTTGGTATGGATGTTTGTCATCATGCCAAGATGATCATATTTTTTCTATGGGTGTTTGATCATGCCAATATGATCAATGATTTTTATGGGTGTTAGTCATCATGCCAAGATGATCATATTTGGTATGGGTGTTTGTCATCATGCCAAGATGTTCATATTTGGTATGGGTGTTTGTCATCATGCCAAGATGTTCATATTTGGTATGGTTGTTTGTCATCATGCCAAGATGTTCATATTTGGTATGGATGTTTGACATCATGCCAAGATGTTCATATTTGGTATGGGTGTTTGTCATCATGCCAAGATGATCATATTTGGTATGGGTGTTTTTCATCAAGGCAAGATGTTCATATTTTGTATGGGTGTTGTCATCATGCCAAGATGATCATATTTGGTATGGGTGTTTGTCATCATGCCAAGATGTTCATATTTGGTATGGGTGTTTGTCATCATGCCAAGATGATCATATTTGGTATGGGTGTTTGTCATCATGCCAAGATGATCATATTTGGTATGGGTGTTTGTCATTATGCCAAGATGTTCATATTTGGTATGGGTGTTTGTCATCATGCCAAGATGATCATATTTGGTATGGGTGTTTGTCATCATGCCAAGATATTCATATTTGGTATAGAAGTTTGTCATCATGCCAAGATGATCATATTGTTTTATGGGTGTTTGTCATCATGCCAAGATGATCATATTTGGTATGGGTGTTTGTCATTATGCCAAGATGTTCATATTTGGTATGGGTTTTTGTCATCATGCCAAGATGTTCATATTTAGTATGGGTGTTTGTCATTATGCGAAGATGTTCATATTTGATATGGGTGTTTGTCATCATGCCAAGATGATCATATTTGGTATGGGTGTTTGTCATCATGCGAAGATGTTCATATTTGGTATTGGTGTTTGTCATCTTGCCAAGATGTTCATATTTATGTTCATATTTGGCATGGGTGTTTGTCGTCATGCCAAGATGATCATATTTGTTATGGGTGTTTGTGATCATGCCAAGATGTTCATATTTGGTAAGGGTGTTTGTGATCATGCCAAGATGATCATATTTGGTTTGGGTGTTTGTCACCATGCCAAGATGTTCATATTTGGTATGGGTGTTTGTCATCATGCCAAGATGATCATATTTGGTATGGGTGTTTGTCATCATGCCAAGATGTTCATATTTGGTAAGGGTGTTTGTCACCATGCCAAGATGATCATATTTGGTATGGGTGATTGTCACCATGCCAAGATGTTCATATTTGGTATGGGTGTTTGTCACCATGCCAAGATGTTCATATTTGGTATCGGTGTTTGTCATCATGCCAAGATGATCATATTTGGTATGGGTGTTTGTCATCATGCCAAGATGTTTATTTTTGATATGAGTTTTTGTCATCATGAAAAGATGTTCATATTTGTTATGGGTGTTTGTCATCATGACACGATGTTGATATTTGGTATGGGTGTTTGTCATCATGCGAAGATGTTCATATTTGGTATGGGTGTTTGTCATTATGCCAAGATGATCATATTTGGTACGGGTGTTTGTCATCATGCGAAGATGTTCATATTTGGTACGGGTGTTTTGTCATCATGCCAAGATGATCATATTTGGTACGGGTGTTTGTCATCATGCAAAGATGATCATATTTGGTATGGGTGTTTGCCATCATGCCAAGATGTTCATATTTGGTATGGGTGTTTGTCATCATGCCAAGATGATCATGTTTGGTATGGGTGTTTGTCATCATGCCAAGATGATCATATTTGGTATGGGTGTTTGTCATCATGCCAAGATGATCATATTTGGTATGGGTGTTTGTCATAATGCCAAGATGTTCATGTTTGGTATGGGTGTTTGTCATCATGCTAAGATGTTCATATTTGGTAAGGATGTTTGTCATCATGCTAAGATTATGGATGTTTGTCATCATGCCAAGATGATCATATTTTTTTATGGGTGTTTGTGATCATGCCAAGATGATCATATTTGGTATGGGTGTTTTTCATCATGCCAAGATGTTCATATTTGGTATGGGTGTTTGTCATCATGCCAAGATGATCATATTTGGTATGGGTGTTTGTCATCATGCCAAGATGATCATATTTGGTATGTGTGTTTGTCATCATGCGAAGATGTTCATATTTAGTATGGGTGTTTGTCATCATGCGGCGAAGATGATCATATTTGGTATGGGTGTTTGTCATCATGCCAAGATGTTCATATTTGGTATGGGTGTTTGTCATCATGCCAAGATGATCATATTTGGTATGGGTGTTTGTCATCATGCCAAGATGATCATATTTTGTATGGGTGTTTGTCATCATGCCTAAGATGTTCATGTTTGGTATGGGTGTTTGTCATCATGCCAAGATGTTCATATTTGGTATGGATGTTTGTCCTCATGCCAAGATGTTCATGTTTGGTATGGGTGTTTGTCATCATGCCAAGATGTTCATATTTGATATGGGTGTTTGTCATCATGCCAATATGTTCATGTTTGGTATGGGTGTTTGTCCTCATGACAAGATGTTCATGTTTGGTATGGGTGTTTGTCATCATGCCAAGATGATCATATTTGGTATGGGTGTTTGTCATCATGCCAAGATGTTCATATTTGGTATGGGTGTTTGTCTTCATGCGAAGATGATCATATTTGGTATGGGTGTTTGTCATCATGCCAAGATGATCATATTTGGTATGGGTGTTTGTCATCATGCCAAGATGATCAAATTTGGTATGGGTGTTTGTCATCATGCGAAGATGTTCATATTTGGTATGGGTGTTTGTCATCATGCCAAGATGATCATATTTGATACGGGTGTTTGTCATCATGCGAAGATGTTCATATTTGGTACGGGTGTTTGTCATCATGCCAAGATGATCATATTTGGTACGGGTGTTTGTCATCATGCCAAGATGATCATATTTGGTACGGGTGTTTGTCAATATGCCAAGATGTTCATATTTGGTACGGGTGTTTGTCATCATGCCAAGATGTTCATATTTGGTACGGGTGTTTGTCATCATGCCAAGATGTTCATATTTGGTACGGGTGTTTGTCATCATGCCAAGATGATCATATTTGGTATGGGTGTTTGTCATAATGCCAAGATGATCATATTTGGTATGGGTGTTTGTCATCATGCCAAGATGATCATATTTGGTATGGGTGTTTGTCATCATGCCAAGATGTTTATTTTTGATATGGGTGTTTGTCATCATGCCAAGATGTTCATATTTGGTATGGGTGTTTGTCATCATGACACGATGTTCATATTTGGTATGGTGTTTGTCATCATGCCAAGATGATCATGTTTGGTATGGGTGTTTGTCATCATGCCAAGATGATCACATTTGGTATGGGTGTTTGTCATCATGCCAAGATGATCATATTTGGTATGGGTGTTTGTCATCATGCCAAGATGTTCATGTTTGGTATGGGTGTTTGTCATCATGCCAAGATGTTCATATTTGGTAAGGATGTTTGTCATCATGCCAAGATTATGGATGTTTGTCATCATGCCAAGATGATCATATTTTTTTTATGGGTGTTTGTGATCATGCCAAGATGATCATATTTGGTATGGGTGTTTGTCATCATGCCAAGATGTTCATATTTGGTATGGGTGTTTGTCTTCATGCCAAGATGATCATATTTGGTATGGGTGTTTGTCATCATGCCAAGATGATCATATTTGGTATGGGTGTTTGGCATCATGCCAAGATGTTCATATTTGGTATGGGTGTTTGTCATCATGCGAAGATGATCATATTTGGTATGGGTGTTTGTCATCATGCCAAGATGTTCATATTTGGTACGGGTGTTTGTCATCATGCCAAGATGATCATATTTGGTACGGGTGTTTGTCATCATGCCAAGATGATCATATTTGGTATGGGTGTTTGTCATCATGCCAAGATGTTCATATTTGGTAATGGGTGTTTGTCATCATGCCAAGATGTTCATTGGTATGGGTGTTTGTCATCATGACACGATGTTCATATTTGATATGGTGTTTGTCATCTTGCCAAGATGATCATATTTGGTATGGGTGTTTGTCATCATGCCAAGATGTTCATATTTGGTATGGGTGTTTGTCATCATGCCAAGATGTTCATATTTGGTATGGTTGTTTGTCATCATGCCAAGATGTTCATATTTGGTATGGGTGTTTGTCATCATGCCAGGATGATCATATTTGGTATGGGTGTTTGTCATCATGCCAAGATGTTTGATATGGGTGTTTGTCATCATGCCAAGATGATCATATTTGGTATGGGTGTTTGTCATCATGCCAAGATGTGCATATTTGGTATGGGTTTTTGTCATCATGCCAAGATGTTCATATTTGGTATGGGTGTTTGTCATTATGCCAAGATGATCATATTAGGTATGGGTGTTTGTCATCATGCCAAGATGTTCATATTTGGTATGGGTGTTTGTCATCATGCCAAGATGATCATATTTGGTATGGGTGTTTGTCATCATGCGAAGATGTTCATATTTTGTATGGGTGTTTGTCATCATGCGAAGATGATCATATTTGGTATGGGTGTTTGTCATCATGCCAAGATGTTCATATTTGGTATGGGTGTTTGTCATCATGCCAAGATGATCATATTTGTTATGGGTGTTTGTCATCATGCCAAGATGTTCATATTTGGTATGGGTGTTTGTCATCATGCCAAGATGATCATATTTGGTATGGGTGTTTGTCATCATGCCAAGATCATCATATTTGGTATGGGTGTTTGTCATCATGCCTAAGAAGTTCATGTTTGATATGGGTATTTGTCATCATGCCAAGATGATCATATTTGGTATGGGTGTTTGTCATCATGCCAAGATGTTCATGTTTGGTATGGGTGTTTGTCATCATGCCAAGATGTTTATATTTGGTAAGGATGTTTGTCATCATGCCAAGATTATGGTTGTTTGTCATCATGCCAAGATGATCATATTTTTTTTATGGGTGTTTGTGATCATGCGAAGAGGATCATATTTGGTATGGGTGTTTGTCATCATGCCAAGATGATCATATTTGGTTTGGGTGTTTGTCATCATGCCAAGATGATCATATTTGGTTTGGGTGTTTGTCATCATGCCAAGATGATCATATTTGGTATGGGTGTTTGTCATCATGCAAAGATGATCATATTTGGTATGGGTGTTTGTCATCATGCCAAGATCATCAAATTTGGTATGGGTGTTTGTCATCATGCCAAGATGTTCATATTTGGTATGGGTGTTTGTCATCATGCCAAGATGTTTATGTTTGGTATGGGTGTTTGTCCTCATGCCAAGATGTTCATGTTTGGTATGGGTGTTTGTCATCATGCCAAGATGATCATATTTGGTATGGGTGTTTGTCATCATGCCAAGATGTTCATATTTGGTATGGGTGTTTGTCATCATGCCAAGATGATCATATTTGGTATGGGTGTTTGTCATCATGCCAAGATGTTTATATTTGGTATGGGTGTTTGTCATCATGCCAAGATGTTCATATTTGGTATGGGTGTTTGTCATCATGCGAAGATGATCATATTTGGTATGGGTGTTTGTCATCATGCCAAGATGATCATATTTGGTATGGGTGTTTGTCATCATGCCAAGATGATCAAATTTGGTATGGGTGTTTGTCATCATGCGAAGATGTTCATATTTGGTATGGGTGTTTGTCATCATGCCAAGATGATCATATTTGGTACGGGTGTTTGTCATCATGCGAAGATGTTCATATTTGGTACGGGTGTTTGTCATCATGCCAAGATGATCATATTTGGTACGGGTGTTTGTCATCATGCCAAGATGATCATATTTGGTACGGGTGTTTGTCATCATGCCAAGATGTTCATATTTGGTATGGGTGTTTGTCATCATGCCAAGATGTTCATATTTGGTATGGGTGTTTGTCATCATGCCAAGATGATCATATTTGGTATGGGTGTTTATCATAATGCCAAGATGATCATGATCATATTTGGTATGGGTGTTTGTCATCATGCCAAGATGATCATATTTGGTATGGGTGTTTGTCATCATGCCAAGATGTTTATTTTTGATATGGGTGTTTGTCATCATGCCAAGATGTTCATATTTGGTATGGGTGTTTGTCATCATGACACGATGTTCATATTTGGTATGGTGTTTGTCATCATGCCAAGATGACCATATTTGGTATGGGTGTTTGTCATCATGCCAAGATGTTCATATTTGGTATGGGTATTTGTCATCATGCCAAGATGTTCATATTTGGTATGGTTGTTTGTCATCATGCGAAGATGTTCATATTTCTTATGGGTGTTTGTCATCATGCCAGGATGATCATATTTGGTTTGAGTGTTTGTCATCATGCCAAGATGTTTGATATGGGTGTTTGTCATCATGCCAAGATGATCATATTTGGTATGGGTGTTTGTCATCATGCCAAGATGTTCATGTTTGGTATGGGTGTTTGTCATCATGCCAAGATGTTCATATTTGGTAAGAATGTTTGTCATCATGCCAAGATTATGGATGTTTGTCATCATGCCAAGATGATCATATTTTTTTTATGGGTGTTTGTGATCATGCCAAGATGTTCATATTTGGTATGGGTGTTTGTCATCATGCCAAGATGATCATATTTGGTATGGGTGTTTGTCATCATGCCAAGATGATCATATTTGGTATGGGTGTTTGTCATCATGCGAAGATGTTCATATTTGGTATGGGTGTTTGTCATCATGCGAAGATGATAAAATTTGGTATGGGTGTTTGTCATCATGCCAAGATGTTCATATTTGGTATGGGTGTTTGTCATCATGCCAAGATGATCATATTTGGTATGGGTATTTGTCATCATGCCAAGATGTTCATATTTGGTATGGTTGTTTGTCATCATGCCAAGATGTTCATATTTCTGATGGGTGTTTGTCATCATGCCAGGATGATCATATTTGGTATGGGTGTTTGTCATCATGCCAAGATGTTTGATATGGGTGTTTGTCATCATGCCAAGATGATCATATTTGGTATGGGTGTTTGTCATCATGCCAAGATGTTCATGTTTGGTATGGGTGTTTGTCATCATGCCAAGATGTTCATATTTGGTAAGAATGTTTGTCATCATGCCAAGATTATGGATGTTTGTCATCATGCCAAGATGATCATATTTTTTTAATGGGTGTTTGTGATCATGCCAAGATGATCATATTTGGTATGGGTGTTTGTCATCATGCCAAGATGTTCATATTTGGTATGGGTGTTTGTCATCATGCCAAGATGATCATATTTGGTATGGGTGTTTGTCATCATGCCAAGATGATCATATTTGGTATGGGTGTTTGTCATCATGCGAAGATGTTCATATTTGGTATGGGTGTTTGTCATCATGCGAAGATGATAAAATTTGGTATGGGTGTTTGTCATCATGCCAAGATGTTCATATTTGGTATGGGTGTTTGTCATCATGCCAAGATGATCATATTTGGTATGGGTGTTTGTCATCATGCCAAGATGTTTGATATGGGTGTTTGTCATCATGCCAAGATGATCATATTTGGTATGGGTGTTTGTCATCATGCCAAGATGTTCATGTTTGGTATGGGTGTTTGTCATCATGCCAAGATGTTCATATTTGGTAAGAATGTTTGTCATCATGCCAAGATTATGGATGTTTGTCATCATGCCAAGATGATCATATTTTTTTTATGGGTGTTTGTGATCATGCCAAGATGATCATATTTGGTATGGGTGTTTGTCATCATGCCAAGATGTTCATATTTGGTATGAGTGTTTGTCATCATGCCAAGATGATCATATTTGGTATGGGTGTTTGTCATCATGCCAAGATGATCATATTTGGTATGGGTGTTTGTCATCATGCGAAGATGTTCATATTTGGTATGGGTGTTTGTCATCATGCGAAGATGATAAAATTTGGTATGGGTGTTTGTCATCATGCCAAGATGTTCATATTTGGTATGGGTGTTTGTCATCATGCCAAGATGATCATATTTGGTATGGGTGTTTGTCATCATGCCAAGATTATGGATGTTTGTCATCATGCCAAGATGATCATATTTTTTTTATGGGTGTTTGTCATCATGCGAAGATGTTCATATTTGGTATGGGTGTTTGTCATCATGCCAAGATGATCATATTTGGTATGGGTGTTTGTCATCATGCCTAAGAAGTTCATGTTTGGTATGGGTGTTTGTCATCATGCCAAGATGATCATATTTGGTATGGGTGTTTGTCATCATGCCAAGATGATCATATTTGGTATGGGTGTTTGTCATCATGCCAAGATGATCATATTTGGTATGGGTGTTTGTCATCATGCCAAGATGATCATATTTGGTATGGGTGTTTGTCATCATGCCAAGATGATCATATTTGGTATGGGTGTTTGACATCATGCCAAGATGTTCATGTTTGGTATGGGTGTTTGTC
>JAWPHD010014154.1:0-63259 GCA_037043455.1 Cyrtodaria siliqua | reverse complement strand
TATTTTCTTTAATTTACTTTTTTTATGTATTTTTTTTTTTTTTTTATTTCTTTAATTTCTTATTTTTTTATTTTTCTTTTGTCTTTTTTTTTTATGTATTTTATTTTTTTTAATTCTTTATTTTTGTTTTCTTTTCTCTTTTTTTTTGTTCATTATTATTTTTTGTTATTTCTTTTCTTCATTTTTTATTTTGCTTTTCTTTTTTTCGTTTTTTATTTTCTATGTTTTATATTTATAGTTTTTTTTTTTTCTTTTTTATATTTTTTCTGTTTTTTTTATATTGATTTTATTTTTTTCATTTTTTTTTTTTTTTTTGTTATTTGATTTTTTTTTTATTCTTTCTTTCGTTGTAGTTATTTTTTTTTCTTTTTTTTTATAGTTTTTTAATTTTTTTTTTTTATTTATTTTTTTTTTTTCTGTTATTTTGTTTTTAATTCATTTTTCTGTTTTTTTTTTTTTGTTTTTTTTTCATTTTTTTTTTCTATCTAATTTTTTTTTGTTTTATTTTTTTATTTTTCTTTTTTTTTTTTTTATTCTTTTTCTTATTATTTTTTCTTTGTTTTTTATTTTTGATTTATTTTTATTTTTCTCTTTTTTTTTTTTATTTATTTTGATTTGTTTCTGTTTTTATTATTTTTTTTTTATTGTTTTATTTTTTCTTTTATTTAATTTTATCATTTTCTTTTTCTTTCTTGTTTTTTTTTTTTTGTTGTAATCTGTACAGATACGATGTGTACTGCTCGATGTCTTATATAAAGTAAATGATGTCCAGCATTAAATTGATCCCTTTAAAAATACCTGACTTAGCCATGAGCTGATGAACATGCAGTTACAACTAAAGACACGCCTACAAAAGAAGAAAGTGATTTAAATACAGGGTCTGTAGCTTCAACACTTCATTGTTTGGCCTAAAAGAACTTGGTAACTGATTAATGTTAGGTTTGTAACATTCATCAATTGGGCAAGCTTAAATTAGAATGCAGTCTTTCTTTTTTTTCACTATGCACACATTAGGATGTCATTAAAGATAAAGCTTGACATGTGATATCCCTTATCTACAATATGACAGGTGAATGGAAAACCAATAATGATACCCCTGTATTGATAATTGTATCATAATTTATATAAAACCTAATTTCAGAATGAGATACAGTATTTCCCCGAATAGTAGGGCCTGGTTCATTATTTTAAAATAAAAAGAGATTTAGATTTAGTGTGAACAGTGTATTAGGCAGAAATTCAAGAACTGGGTGTGCAAATATGCAAACAGGGTGTGCAAAATAATGTGAAAAAAAACAAACATTTTAGATCATATTTCTTCTATAAATGTATACAAAACATAACAATATTGAGAAAGTAAGAGTTTGGAAGTGTTATTGTGCAAAAAAAAAATCAATAAATAAAAAAAAAGAATTTTAGCCCATCTACTCCTCCAAATATTGGCCGCGATTTTTCATAAACGGCCGTGCAAAAGACGGCTGCACGGTTGGCTGGCTAATACACTGAGTGTGAATAACATTTGAGGCTCAGTTCTGTCAAGAACTGCTTTTAAAGGGACCATTTCCGTAACTTTTAGCTTATATAAAATACACACTAATTACGTTCACAAACATAACACTCTAAACATTATTGAATATTTACTAATGAAATGCAAGATTGTTTAACGGAATTCAATCGCGGTACAAAAAAAGAACTACCGCTTTGTGTGTTTGAACTCGCAGCCCAAACTAAAATAACACTCGCGGGTAATAATAGTGAGCGCGTGATAGTCGACGTCGCTCCTGACTGAGCTAAGCGGGCTATACATATTATGTAATACATACTACATATGTATGTAGAAAACCGAATGCGCTAATGGAAGTCCCGTGATCAGAGAAAAGGTAAATAATGTAGGTCCCACATTATTTACAAATATATGAATCAAACCTTTTTTTTCCCAAATTCACTTCTTTGGGTTTTCATGTATACATTTCACTGAATAAAAGTCATACAGTTATTTGGTTATGCTCAATATCTGCTTTCTTAAGGACCCTATTAAAACAAAAACAGAAATAATAATAAAGGGCTATTCATTTGCATTTTGCACAGCGCCATGGTGTTACTATTTGGGCAAATACAGTAAATATTTTTCATTTGTATTTCCGTTACGGAATCGTTATTACTTACTAGGTTGACTAGGCCGAAACATTTTACGGAAAAAGCGATGTAAAATCACGATTACGAAAGTGCACATTGTTTCCTTGCAATCTGATTGGATATTATCCCAAATTCAACATACCTTACCTTCCTATTTCTAGGAAATAAGTTACTATTTATGTACATAATTATCGATGGAAAAATATCAGCTGTTACTAAATGATAGTCTGAAGCATCTGATAACCGGGACTGCTATTCACAGAATTTCCATGCCAGATAAATCTTTTAAAGATTTTTTTATCTAATGGTCCATGGACTACGTATTTGTAGCAGTTTGATAGTCCGTATTAAAAAGTTATAGCCTCGGGCTCGGACTATGCGTTTATTTCGTAGACTGACGTTAATCTTTACAGCAGAAGGTAGCCTTACTATTCAAGTTTGGAAATACAATTTTTTCTGAATCTAGGGACGATATCTTTATTTCACATGCTTTAGATATATTTACTTATTATTTCAAAGCTTCCCATTAACCCTTAACCCGCTATGCGTGACTATAATAGCCTTAAACGTCCATTGTAAACCCAGATCAACCTGCGAGTAAAGGCTGATCAGGTACAATGTCCAGCTGCTGATCAGTCATTTTCCTCAAAACACCCCTTTGTCACAAATGGAACTTAATTCAAAGAAAGAATGGTCAATTATATATATGTAGCGGGTTAAGGGGTAAAATAATCAGCAATGAAAACATTTAATACATCCGAGTAAACTATACATGACCTTCCGTTTTTTGTCATCAGGGAAAATCAAAATGTCAGTGTAGATTTTCCATTTAAATAAGACTGATGTTCATAGAACCCACGTTCCGTTCCGAAACTTTCAAATGTCTTTGCACTATATCAACCATATTATAATGTGTTGTGGTGCAGAAAACTGCAATTTAATTCATTTTAAACAGCCTATTAAATCATTTTAGAATTATTTTATATTTAGAGAATTTTGTGATTCTTGATTTCAACAATTTCATTTATTTACTCTACTCAACATCTCTCCTCCTTGCTAAATTGGTCCAATTTTTATCACAGCACCTTTTTAAACCAATCAAAATGCTTCATTCATATTTTTATTCATTCGCGAAAACTCAGCCAATCCAGCCATTCTTTGTGTGTGTTGCGATCAGTAGGTTAGCCGAAAGGCAACAAGACAGAAAATAGTACACTGTTGCTTTATAAACAATATGGCTGTTAGGAATAGGCGTTGATGTATGATCTGTGTTGCATGTTTGTTATTTACAATACATCTGAAGGTATTGTCACTGCTTTCATGTAAATAAACTATAAATGACATTGCAAAGCCTTGATGTTTACTTTGATTTTGAATGCAAATTCCTTCTAGCAGGAATCTGATAGTAGTCATGACCTAATCAATATGGAAACCTTCTAGATACATTTCAGATATGGTTCAAAGAAGTGATCGAGATGTTGCCAATAGGTCATTATTTGCTAAAATGACATCGTTTCAAAACATTGTGAACCCGCGACTAATTGAAAATGCAAGCCTAACCATCATTATTTGTTACAAATAGTCTAAATTCAGATTCTGTTCTGATCACAATAAATAATTAAAGAAAAGTATTTTCTAAATTTATAGCAATTAAAATTGGAACTGATTAACCATGATTTACAGTCTGCTCTTAATATCACACTTATATATTGTTGGTTTTATTCAGAGGTTCGTCTGGGGATAGTTGTAACGCGTGCGTGTGTGCTAAACAGACTATCGCATTTTTTTATTGTCAAAAAATCTGTTATAATATCCTACTAATATAAGCTTTCCCATCGCTTAATGGAATTAAGGCGGGACCACATAACGTGTGTCTACTCTATGCAAAGATCTCAATGCTCAGCTATATAACAAAACATCAGCCTAAGTAGCACCTAAATATTGCCTCTTTGTAATATGTGTACTTTTAGCCTCACACAATATTATTGATGTCTGTATCAATATTTGAACTAGATCTTAATTCATCTTCTTAACTTTTTTTACATGTTCTTTTGTCAATGTTTGAAATTGTTTTCATTCTAGAATACAGTTAATACATAAACTAGTATAAGCGATCAATTTTCTCTCTAATAGATTAAGTAAAATATTATAGGGTATCAAAGTTTTAATATTAATGTAAAATTAAATATACGGCAGCCCATTAGGACCACACTTTTCCATTTTTATTTTCATTAATGTTCAACATTTTAACTTGAATTGTCCAGATATTATCTCGAATTTTCAAAATGCCATCTTGAAAAAAAAACTCGAAAAATAACAAGAGGTCAATGACCTTGAAGCTCTACTGATTGATTTTGATTTAAGGAAGTAGTCGCTACAAACTTATTTTTACTTAATTTATTTTGAGCCGTGGCGGCCATCTTGAATTTCCCGCCGACCTGAAATTTTGCTAGGATCAATTAGACATCAAGAGCAACATTCCTGTGAAGTTTCATGAAAATTCGTCAAGTAGTTTCAGAGAAGTAGTCGCTACAAGTTTTCATTATATAACTCTATGTAAACAAAGATGGCCGCTGGCAGCCATGTTAAACGCCTAATCAAAACGATTTTCGACAAGGACCAACATCATGTCATGCTGATCATTTTAGAAAAAGTCCCATATCAATATCACTTAGAGTTTTCAAGAAGTACGCGCTACAAACTTGTATTTTAAAAATCTATTTTTAGCTTTGGCGGCCATCTTGGATTTCACATCAACATGAATTTTTGCTAGGATCAACTAGACTTCATGGGCAACATTTCTGTAAAGTTTCATGAATATCCATCTAGTAGTTTCAGAGGAGTAGTCGCTACAAATAAAAGTTTACGGACAGACGGACGACTGACGCCGAAACCACGGCATAAGCTCTGCTGATCTCTGATCAGTCGAGCTAAAAATGAATCAGTGCGGCCCTTATGGGTTTACCATATTCCACATTCTGTAGATCAGTTTTGAATTGAATTGGGTTTTAAGGCGCACCAACACATGAAAGGTTATATGGCGCCTAACAGGCATGAACATGCCAGGCTCATCCTCAATGTACATCGCGATAAAATATGGAAAATAGGCCTAGAACCTTCTCGACGACGCCAGCCTCCCCCTGCTACTCTGGTCCAACTGAGAGCAGCCCTCTTGGAAGAGTGGGCCAACATCCCAATGAGGAGGATAAACTCACTCATACACTCCATGCCTAGGAGAATCAGGGCTGTGGAGAGAGCGAACGGGGGACATACTCGGTATTGACAAGCCAGTTCCCACAATCGGTCCTTTTCGATTTCAGATTACAGGGGGTCCCCTTCAATTCCCTACAATTACTCCTAAATCACTTACCAGACACAAATCATTGTTTTTCAAGTTTGTTCTGCATGCATTAATCTTCATTCTTACTTAAAAATATTGAACATTATACTCGACATCTTACCTAGAATCATCTTCAAAGTTTACCCTGCGTTTCTTTATCCCTTCAGTATATGAAATCTGGGAACAAGCCACAGGTGGTTAAAAAATAGTGGTTCCTCACCGGGACTCGAACCCAGGGTCTCTGGTTTACCGTACCAGGGCTCTATAACCACTGAGCTATTGACGTATCGTTAGGAATCGATTATTCACCATTTACCTCTACCCGGTTACACGTAAAGGGATGTTACAGACAACATGATTCTAGCCCACACTTCACTTCATGAAAGCTCATGGTAATTGAATTATATATTACATTTTCCTAAAATAAATCCTAAATACCTTATTTGAGATAGTTTTCGCTGCGTGTTTTGAAATTCCTTCGCGTATGCATCTCAAATCACGTGTCGTCATTGACACTGAAGAATGCCAATTAGCGAAGTGAATATTAAGTTAACAAATTGGAGAATAAATTACCAAAATCTCTTGAATTCTTTGATATACCCTTTTATTGATGATTTTCCCAGTTCATTATTATCAGTCCCAATTCATTATTATCAGTCCCAGTTCATTATTATCAGTCCCAATTCATTATTATCAGTCCCAGTTCATTTAATTATCCAGTTCATTATTATCAGTCCCAGTTCATTATTATCAGTCCCAATTCATTATTATCAGTCCCCATTCATTATTATCAGTCCCAATTCATTATTATCAGTCCCAGTTCATTTACAATCATTGAGAAACATGATATACAAAGTTTATTATTGAAACAAATCAAGAAAAAGGATAAACTGATGTTGACGCGACTATGTGATGTCACTCTGGCGAATTTACATCATCTTCGTACGTTATCTGACGTCGCTTAGGCCAAATAAAATTATACCTGTGTTTACTGTAACATTGCTGAAAAAAATTGGGTAGGTAGGTAGGCATTTTATTTTATTTTATTTTTATTTTTTATTTTTTGGCGAAGTTAATTTAAGGTGGCGATGAGCTTTGATGAATGGGAAAATGTGGTATTTTAAAAACTATAATAGATAACAATATGAAATTGTGTATGTGTTATTGTTTCCCAAAAGGCATGGCAACAACTGGCTCTTTTCCCAATCACTTGCAATTATTGCAAAGGGGTAAAACAGTTTAATTTATTTTTCGCAAGTCCGGAAGAGGGTCATTTCCAACAGCAGGACAATGAGCACATGAGTCGGCCGTGAAAGCGTGAACATATTAAAAAAAAAAAAAAAAAAAAAATCAATAAAAAAAAAAGGAGTCGGGGGGTGTTTTCAGCGGGTCGGTCGGGTTACAGTAAACTCAGGTATAATTTTATTTGGCCTTAATACACACGCAGCTTTAAGCGGAACTATTTCCCCGTTGTCATCATCACTTTTCTGTCGCTCAGAAATCTCCGGTAAAACCTTGCAAGAAATGTAATATAAACAAATCTAAAGAAGATGCTGGAAGCAAAAATAACCGGTAATGCCATTCCATGGAAGAAATGGAAGAAACAGACAAAGTACTGCAAGTTACTTGCTCAAGATCACTGGGGCCCAATGCTCTGCTGTGGCTACTTGAACTCCCAACCTATAGATAATGAGGCGAGCAAGCTCCCACTAAAGCACAGCTGCCCCACACAAAACCACTAGAGAATTCCAAACTGGCATTCTAATGGTAACCATTTGTTTGTTTGGGGTTGACAACTTTTTTCGGGACATTGAAGGCTATGTATGATGGTCGATTTCTAGTGGTGGAGGCAGACCACCACTTATTCCTAGGTATAGAACCGGTACGTTTCGTCATCCATAAGAATCGACAATTTCTCACTTACAAGTCGAGCTCCCAGTGGGATTCGAACCCACAGCTGTGAGAGATGAGAAGGCTTCAAACGTAGCATCTTTACACTCTGTAGCACAGAATGATGGGCTACTGATGACCAGGATGAGTAAGTTATACAACTCAAGTAAAGACATTGATCAGTAAATAAGCAATGGACAAAAAAACTTAGAGCAACCACTTTGCATATATGCTAAACCAAACAGCTAACACACCAGTAGACAATACCTTCTATGCATGAACTTACTATATGCCGACTGGCACCATTGGAGACGGTGATTTTAATGATTTTTTTTAATTTACAGTCGTTGACAAGAAATTTGTGTTTGTTATTATTGAGATATTTAAGGTATTGTCTAATGGTGCGTTAGCCTGTTTGGTTCAGTATAGATATACAACTATTATTAATTATGAACATGCATTTCAAATATATCGAGATGTCATTTTTTATAGCCAACATTCAGGACCTGTTTATTATACAGGTTTATGTCTATCTACGGTCCTGGCAATATTCAAGTGATCCAAGGTCATATGATAGCCAAGTGAACCAATGATAAACACCAAGGCCATATTGTCAGAATAAACTGGTTCTATGGTGCTCTAGTTCATACAGACTGGCCTAAATAATGAAGATAAGGATGCCCCTACAGTCATTCTAATCTTAAATACCAGAAATAGGATGCTCGAAATGTATGAATGATTGTTTTATTTCCAACTTGTTCAACTAGTGCAGGGGAAAGTATGGTTGATAAATTGGGTACCAGCAATATGTCTCCCAATGCAATGATAAACGTTAATCAATGTAAGGGTAACCAGCAATGTGTCTCCATATGCAAAATAAACATATTCATTCATGAAAGGGTACCATCAATGTTTCTGCTTACACCAATGATAAACATTCATGAATGAAAGGGTAACCAGCAATGTGTCTCCCTATGCAAAATAAACATATTCATTCATGAAAGGGTACCAGCAATCTTTCTGCTTACACCAATGATAAACATTCATGAATGAAAGGGTAACCAGCAATGGGTCTCCCTATGCAAAATAAACATATTCATTTATGAAAGGGTACCAGCAATCTTTCTGCTTACACCAATGATAAACATTCATGAATGAAAGGGTAACCAGCAATGTGTCTCCCTATGCAAAATAAACATATTCATTCATGAAAGGGTACCAGCAATGATAAACATTCATGAATGAAAGGGTAACCGACAATGTGTCTCCCTATGAAAGGTATTGCACTACAAACACTCATTGACCTGTTGGTGAGAAAGTGTTGATTCTTACAGATGGCGGGAGGTATACAGTGCCGGTTCAACCAAGGAAAATGGTCTACCTCCACAACAAACAAAAAATTGACTATGGTTGACATTGCTCAGGCCTGAAATATGCATTTGGTTGAAAATTTCACTTGGCCATAGTTTAATTTTTTTAAAGATGGCTGACCAATAGTCAATTGAAACAGTGTTTTCTATGCAGACATTGTGTAACCATAAGGGCTATGATTCTCACAGCTACAGAAAAGTACGTTCTTGCAGCCACACAAGCTGACAATTTGCAATTTAAACGTCAGGGCCCCGTTTTATGAAACAACTTACGACCATTTTGACCGTAAATCAATTTCTTAAATGCTTCACTATAAATTACACTTTTCAAATAAACGTGATTTATTTTCATTTTCTTATATATAATGTGATATTTCTGCACTGCGTGCACACATAATTGTCTACAATGAATGCTTAGGTGAAAAAAGTGAAACAGGGCCCAGATCTGTAAGTGCAAACATTACGTAATCAATCAATCACAATGTAGAACTCAGATCAATGCAGTCTTTTGTCACGGTACGCTTTACCTACGCTGTTAAGCAGTTTAATACCAATATTATGTAATGTCATGTCTTATAAATGACTTATGCAATCAATACTTTTTCAAAAACATTCATGGAAACTTGTGTTTGAATGGCATTTTACGTCATTTTTAGCATATGTTAGGCGATATATATGACAGTCAATTTTTTTGTGGTAGAGGTTAATCAACCTGTTTTTTCCTTGGTAGAACCAGTGATGTATACCTTCAGCCATCCGTAAGAATCAACACTTGAGAAGTCAAGCTCCCAGCGGGATTTTTGATGGAATCTTTAATAGCATTTATGTTTTCTACAATTATACACCAGTTCATTATAGGTTACCAAAACTTGGATATTGCAGGAACTTGAATTTCATTTACGACCAACCAAAAACCAAATTTCATCATCTGAAACAATCATGAAATAGCTAAAAATCCTGACCTTAATTAGCACCAAAAACAGAGGCGAATACATGTAATTAGACCCCATGCTTATCCGCATGGGGAGAATGCCGGAGGGGTGGTGGTGGACCGCCTAACAACCTCTCTTGCTTTGTGCGATCACTAATGGTAGCTGCCTGTCAAATCAAAGTAGCCACCTGTTGCAAGAATTAGAGACAGCCCTGTAAGTGGTTTAATAGAAGTAGATATCAGGAATGTTTCATTTGTAAGCACTGTTAACAAAGATTGCCCTAGCTCAGGCCCTCATCTTGGAGGTCTACTTAAAATGGATTTCATTCTTGGCCACGACTCATTGATCAGCCAATAATCCTTGCGATTTTATTAGACGAAATAACATTTTTTATACATGTACTTTTAGACATGATGGTGGCCATCTTGTATTTTCGAAGGAAGTACAAGAGGACTTGTATTTCCGATATTTCTGTAGGATGTACAAGAGGACTTGTATTTCCAATATTTCTGTAGGATGTACAAGAGGACATGTAGATGCTCTACTAGCTAAAATAGGTCTTATAACAAGTGATGAAGTTAAGTAGGTTTTGTCGAAGTCATAAAACATATCAACTGTAAGGCAGCACAAGAGAATAATATTTGTTTTTGTCTATTTCCCTGGATGAAAACACTTATTTCCCTTTTTGTCCAGCTGTGGCTGGTACAGCGACAACAACAACAACAAAAACAATAGCTAAGATAGATGAGTGACGTTAACAAAAGTATAGCGTTTCAAATAAACCTTCTGCCAGTAGAGCAAAAAATAACCACTGATTGCCATCTAAGAAAGCATATCAAAATATTTTTATTTTGGACAGACATACATTAATAGTTTATGACTAAAAGATATATTGTATTGTACTGTATGGTGTTTTACGTCTTTTTCAACACATGTAAGGTTATACATGACGGTCGATTGTTTGTGATGGAGGCAGACCACCCACTTTTCCTGGGTAGAACCAGTACTATACACCTCCCGCCATCCGTAAGAATCAACACTTCTCCACTTACAAGTCCAGTTCCCAGTGGGATTTGAACCCGCAGCGATGAGAGGCGAAGGTTTACAACGCAAGGTCGTAAACCATTAGGCCACGGAGACCACTCTTTCTACCTTAGAAATACAGGGCTCCGGAAATATGGTTGCCTGACGTCCCGGGCAAGTGGATTTTGGGTGCGGGCAGGTGACCTTCGTAAATCTGGTTGTCCGTCACTTGCCCGATGGACGTTTCATTATTAGATAAAAATCAAGGGAAAACCTGGACTGTGAAGTTTGCTGATAAATGCGTAGTTATTAACCACCCGTCGCTTTCACCGCGAGCAATTACTGATAAGTGTCATAAAACTAACCTGTTAAAACTGACCTGTGTTGTACGTTATTGTTTAATCCCTCCCACTTGACAGTTAATCAGAATTTGATTGGCCGAGGAACGCCTTGGGTGCCAATCTTCAATTGAAGACGCGCGGTCTTAAGAATTCGTATACCGTGTGAAATATACCCCCGTAACGAGCCCCTCTATGCAGGAAGTAAGTCACGCGCCAGATTAGTGTGATATATACACATCAGTGTGTAAATCAGTTACTGAGATGGTGTTGTCGCTTTGTATGTCGGTCGGTGTGTCGTAGGTAATATTCTGTTCAATAATTAAAAATCATGACGCAACACTTGACCTAGTACTGTATCCATATTATCCAATCAAATAACCGATGTATTTTTATCAGCCAATGAAACAACTCCCATTCACTACCACGTGGTAAAGTGAAACAATGGCGATTCAATCAAACCAATTTGTAAACAAGTAGGGCAATTAAACGATTATGGCAATTTAAAGGCGTTGTTTGATGAGCAATGAGACTATCGACGCATGTCGCTATCGACGCATGTCGTAATGAATAGGTGTGCATCTGTTTTTATTTCAAAATGCCATGTTTGTTTTGAATGAATCCGAGATCAATGACGAAATGGCGTGTTTTTGTTTTTAACTTCAAGTTTGCCATTGTATCCAAGATGTGCTTCGACCTTGGCTAATTTCGATAATTATTCGAAGAATTGCAATTTGGCATCTCAAAAGATATTAACAGAAAAACAACTACAGTACCAGTCAGAATTAGGCACAAACCGTGCTAATAATTTCCAACACATAAGATTTATCTACATGAATTATATAACGAAAGTGAAAGTAGGAAAAAAGTTCTGTTTGACGTAATGCATCATTCTTTTCATTCTTTTTATCTGGTGTAGTCTATAACAAAAGTAAAAGTAGACAAAAGTTTTGTTCGACCTAATGCATTTTTTTTTGTTATCTGCCTGCCCTTTTATAATTACTGCACTAGGGGCAAGCATCTTGTACATCTTAATTCCATGGGCATTATAGTCTACCAATTTGGTACCAGGTTCAGGTTCATCAGTGATGTTATATCCTCAGGGTATCCCCACTGACACCCCACTCCCCCTCTCCCACCGGTGGAGGAAAACACTGATATGTGCATAATGGTAACAACCTATAACTATGATCCTTCATAATTTAAGTCATTAATTTTACATTTATGTAAAGAATTATGACCAAAAAAAACAGTGAGAGAAAAGGATTTAACTTAGCGTGCGGTCTCGACGTAGCTTAATTTTGGGGCAAGTGACTTTTGAAGTTGGGGCAAGTGACATTTTGGGCAGGGCAAGTGGATTTTGAAAATCTACTTGCCCTGGGCAAGTGGATTTTCAAAATATTTCCAGACCCCTGAAATATATCAAAAAATAGGAGATATTATTAATCAAGAGAGATTATTCCTTGCTACATATACATCAATTATAGCTTTTCAAAAGTAATTTAAAATTGCAAAACATTGTCAATAAATAAGACATTTTTTACTATACTAAGAATTCTGCGGAATTAAATATGTTGACTGTAGTTTCTATTTTTACTAACAACATTATTAACAGTGACCTTGAACCCAATAACCACAAATGCAATTCCAAGCTTCCTTTCCATATAATCCAAGTTATTGTCCAAAAAACAATTTTCTATTTTCAGGAACATCTACGTTGACTTTGACCCCAGTGACATCAAATGCAATATTATTATACCAAACTTCCTTTCCATATAAACACAGCAAGTTTCATTTCCATACTTTATCTCGATGTACATGGAAGATGAGCCTGGCATGTTCATGCCTGTTAGGCGCCATATAACCTTTTCATGTGTTGGTGCACCTTAAAACCCCAATTCAATTCAATTCAATATCTCATTCATCACTGAAGTTATTGTCCGGTATCGAAGAGCGACTACCGATGGATGGCAAGACGCCGCCGCAAGACAACCGGCAAAGTATACTCCATGCTTCGCAGGCGACAAAATAAAACTACATTCAAATGTCACAGGGCTAGAAAAATGTGCAGCCAGACCGGGGCTCGAACCCGGGACCTTCGGACTACCGTTCCGATGCTCTACCGACTGAGCTAGCCGGCCAGACAATGCAACATCAATCTACCTGTTAAATATCCATTACAGTGACACACTCCCCCTACAGACTGAAATTCGTCCTCGAATTTCCATGGGTACAGAGAATCATTTGCATGTTTCTCGAAGTTTACTCAGTCACGGCCCCACGTTGGGCGCCAAATGTCACAGGGCTAGAAAAATGTGCAGCCAGACCGGGGCTCGAACCCGGGACATTCGGACTACCATTCCGATGCTCTACCAACTGAGCTAGCCGGCCAGACAATGCAACATCAATCTACCTGTTAGATATATATAACCGTGACACAAATCTCCTCCGTTCCCTGGTTTCCACCATATCAGCAACTGCTGATCGTCACGTCTGTCATCATTTTCTCATTAATGCAGATAACATCATCAAAGATGAAAACATAACATTAAATCTGCTATCATTTCCACTTCCAAATGAGATCATGACATGGTCTCATCGTCTAATGTGTGTGTAGTTCTGAGGTTTAAAGTCCCTCCGCCAACTAACACGTCGAGGCAACCCTGACGCGATGGGCACAATAGAGTCTGGACTGTGAGTTGAGTTCTCTCGACTACACACTGCAAATCAATTAAACCCTTGGTGAAATTGAAATCAGTTATACAAGCAATTCAAACGGTAACCAAACTCGTATTTGCTTGCGAATAAAAAGTATATTAAAGCGGTACCCAAACACGCAATATACTCAAAGCAAAATTAAAGCTGTAACCAAACACGCATTTGCTTAAAATATAAGTCAGAAACTTGTTTTTGACTTTTTAAAAGTATAGTACGCGGGAAACAGACTCGCATTATACTGACAATATTCACTTCGGGTGAATGTTATGCTGTTGAAAACTCCCACGCTACAGTAGGGCGAATATTGGAGATTGACCGCAGTAATCGAATTGTAGTGACAATACATTGAGTATATGAAGAAAGTGGCTCCAGGGGTTTTTTTCTGGAAAAGGGGAAGGGGCCTGGGGCCTTTGAGATGGGGAAAATTTCCGCGGGCCGCCGGCGTTTTAGTGAAAAAGGGGAAACAAATTGTAAACAAGTTTAAAGTGCATGATTAACTTTTAATATGGCAAATTCAATTGAATTTGCTATCATACATCTTATGATTATAAGGCCATCACTCTATGTTTAACGTTTTTGAATTCCTCCACCAGATTGTCATAATCTTGATCACTTAAACTACCACTGAAGTCACTGATACGCATTAATGCGTCTAAGGTGTCCTGGGACATGCTTCTTAATTCAGTGGCGATGTCGTTCATCAATTTTGCGCGTATTTTTTGCGTCCGTTTTTCTGATTTTCTTGTTGAATTGCTTCCAGTTATGAGACATTTTTCCGTGACACGCTGGTAAACAAAAGAACGGAATACGGAAAGTCGTAAAAGAAATCTCGTAAAGGGAGATCACTGATTTGCGCAGTGCTCTACCTTGATGAGGTTTATTTTACGACATACCGTATTCCGTTCTTTTGTTTACCAGCGTGACTTACTTCCCCTGACAATAGATGACAGCTTTTCGGCAATAATAAAAAACGATGGCCGATTTTCGCATTTCGGCAATTCTTCGGAGGGGAATTTATATTTTTAGGGGAAAAACTATACTTATTTTCCAAGGGGAAGGGGCCGTTAAGCGGCCTCTTCTATAGAAGGAAAAAAAACCCTGGGCTCTATTACATAAAAAGACAACTACACATCGCACAACTATGCCAAGGTGCAATAAATACAATAAATGTAATAAATAGCTCAGTACACCTGACAATACATGTCTACAACACGTAGCTACTAACAAACTACACTATACTGTATTGTATATTGGGTGACTGAAATAGCTTTCAGTTGCAATTAACATAAATCGATTACTGAATGTCAACTTCTAAATATTCTGATATAAACAAATATTGGAAATTACTGCATATGTATACATTTTAACATTGGAAGTAAATAGACAAAAATAATATAAAGGCCACGGTAACAACCGAGACCACATATTTGATTACACAAAAATACACAATTTAAATTGCGCAATAGTGCGTATACGTGTATTTAGGCTATAACGCCTATACTGAAACACAACGGTGCTTCTTTATAGCAGCTGACGAAGGAATTTTTATTCCGAAAGATCTTTTGCATACAGGATATTGTTTTCCTGGTAAAGTAAACACTGTCGTTAGTCTAGGTTAAAATACTCAGTGAGAGATTTTAACACACACTCCGTGATCACAAATCACGGTGTAATTACGTTGTATATTTAATACGGATAGCTTACACAATAATCACATAATAACGAAGGTAGAACACTACACTTCAGTTATAGAGTAAGCTTGGTGTAGTTACAGCAATAAGGATACACACAACACTCATCCTGATACATTTGACTGTAACATGAATATCAATAGAAAAACACTTGGGGTAAAACTCTCCAGGGAGAGTTCACTAACTGGGAAAGTGAACCGTCTGAGGTCAACTGGGCCGTCTACTATGTGCAGACCCTTGCAACCCCCCCACAACCTCATCGTCTAATGATTGTATATCATTTGGCATCCCACTGGGAGCTCGCCTTATAAGTGAGGAAGTGTCGATTCTTACTGATGCGGGAGGTATACAGTACCAGTTCTACCAAGAAAAGGGGTTGTGGTCTGCCTCCACCACTACAAATTGACCAAATTGTCATATATAGCCTAAAATGACGTATAACACCATTCAATCAACTAAAACCATTGATATCCATAAATTTCAGTGTTCAAACTGGAGGGTGACATGGGAGACAAAGTCGCTTTTTCCACCGCGACTTCGTTTTTTTTTTAAGCCGACGGCGAAGTTGAAGTCGCCGTCAGATTGACCACTTCACTTTTTTTCACACTCGAGCGAAGTGGAACTAATCGTTATTTTGAGCTGTTTCTATGCCTAAGGACAAGTTATACGCTGCAGGGAAGGGATTATCGTAACTGCTTTGATCGATCACAGCAGAAAAGCCACGGAAGCCTACTCTTGTTCTATCCCAGAGAGCAAATCTCGAACCTAGCCATTTTTGTTTACAGTTGGAAACATTTAAAAACCGCTGCTTTATTGGTTTATTTGCCTTAACCAATGAGATTGCGTATAGTGACGTCATTCGCGTTAAGTAACGGCATTCGCGCTCGCATTTAGACATATATATAAATGAAATTAACGCTACTATAAATAAACGCAAATTATGTCTAATAATTTGATGAAAAACAAATTATACTGTAGTGGCTGTTAATTAAAAAAACTGTCATCAAGTGTTTTCATATTGTCCGAGTTATTGGTACACGGACTGTCATATTGGCCCGCGTCCTTGGGCCAATATGACAGTCCTTGGATCAATAACTGGGCCAATATGAAACCACTTAATTAATAACATCATAGTAATGAGCAAGTAACAACATGTATCAGGGCTCGAAATTAGCAGTAGCCTGAGAATTAGCAGTAGCCTGAGGCTAATGCTGCCGGAGAACCAAATGTTTGTAAAAAATGTGTTCAAACAAGAAATGAATTATAAATCGATAAGTTGTGTAGATACAGCAGTCTTAATCAAGATGCTTTATGCGCTTACAATAAATGTGGGGATACCTTCAAAATGCATCTAAAACCCATGAAATGAAACCGAAATTTGTATTAAAATAGTCTTTTCTGTTGAATATTATATTAGGCTAGTAAAATTTGAGCAGACCTCGTGAGTTTTCCAACTACATGTATACAATATACCAGTAGTTTGTAAGATAAAACAATTGAAAATGTCATTAGCTCATCATGATCACAGTGTTCAAAGATAAAGGGTTTCAAAATCCAATTAATAATTGATCATCATGTTTTTTTCTATTTTTTTCTATTTTTTCCGAGGCCATTGATCGATCATGCAAAAAACACCAATTTATTTCAACCACTAGAACCATTAAGGAGGCCTACCTTTTCTTTAATATTGTCATGTACAACATCAGCCATGACTGCCTTGGTCCGAGTGTTGAATGTGATGGAACTGGAATCTGAAATAGAGAATTAGAACATGTAAATTACAGTCAAACTTGCTCAGTTTCAGTTCCCAAAAGTATTGTTTTAAATTAAAATGCTATGCACCTGTAATACGAGACACTGTGCGTAAAGCGACCCAATTTTGCTCTTCCCTTTTATTGGTCTGACTGGACCCAAAATGCTTAGGGGGCTAGAAATTTGACAGTGCATAGGGGTGTATAGAATCATTGGTAGTAATGAATCATTTTCTGTTTAAATTCAATTTTCTCAGATATTTTAGATTATTTTAAAACTGTCCAGGCTTGAAGATATATCATGTAAGCATACATTTATGCGGTGGTGAAATGATTTGGTGCGTTTTTCCATGCAAAATGTATCACTAAGTCCAACACCTCTCAGAAAAAAAGATTCTTTACTACCCGAATGAAGTGTGTTTTTAAAACGAAACATTCATACTGTCACAATAAATTGAGATACAAATATTTTCAGTTTAAATGGCAGGGACAAAATTCAAAATGTATTCATCAAATAAGTGAACTTGTTAAAGCTAGGCACTACTAGGGATACAATGTGTGCAAAAAACACTATTAAACAATTCCCAATTAAAGGGACAATAATTTCAGAAATTTTGCTATATTACAACTAAACCACCCCCACCCCCACCTAAAAAACCCCAACAACAACCTAATGGTGTAAGTATACTGTATATATCTTTGTAGCATTAAGAATTAAATTATACCTCTAATAAATAAATAAAAGATCTTCAAAATTCAATACATTGTCATAAATTTACATTTTATAAGAGCGCCCCTATGACATTTGCCTAACAACAGCGCGCTACTATTAGGGGAAATACGGTACCATGCAATCAAAGACAACCACATCTTAAAGCGAACCATAATCTGAGTTAACCACATCTAAACCTGTGCTTACATCACACTACTACCATGCAGGGGGGGGGGGGGGGGGGGGGGGGGGGGGATCCCAATCATTAAAGAGCTTCTCATACACTTCCATGCAGGCAAACTTAACAAGAGGTCAATGACCTTGAAGCTCTACTGATAGGTTTTGATAGCTAGATCAGCATTCCAGTGAAGCTGTCAAGTAGTTTCAGAGGAGGAGTCCCTACAAGTTTTTACTATATAACTCTTGTAAACATAGATGATCGCTGGCAGCCAAGCAGAATGATTTTCAACAAGGACCAACATCATATATCTTTTTCCAGCTTTGGCCAAACAAAAAAATATGTGTGGTTTAGGTAGACCCGACTGACCCTATTTTAAGGGGCCGACCCTAAAACTTTTTATGCAAAAATTAAAAAAAAAAAAAAAGCCTACATACATGTACCTACCCTATTTTTTTTGCCAGTGTTACCTGAACCACACATATTTTTTTGCTTGGCCTTATAAAAATGTCACCCTTTTGTTACATAAATCGAATGATCCATATTCATAATTAGCAGGTGTGTGACCAGGTCACAGGTCATGTTATGCAATTCTCCTGAGAATTAGGTTACTATCTCACCAGTACAAGTAGACTTGCCCTTGTCTCAGTGGTTTAATTCGGAAAATCTGAATCAAAATAAAAATCTTAAAATCCTACTATTTGCTGAGAGCCAAAAATACGTCTCAGCAGTCATATTGGTAAAGGTTCCAGATCAATATCTCTTATGGTTTGAGAAGTAGTCGCCACAATATCACATTTTTTAAATCTATTTTTAGCCGTGGTGGCCATCTTGAATTTCCGGCCAACCCGATTTTTTGCTATGATCAACTAGTCATCAAGAGAAACATTCCTGTGAAGTTTCATGAAAATCCATCAAGTAGTTTCAGAGCAATAGTCGCCATAAGTTTTTCCTATAGAACTCTATGTAAACAAAGATGGCTGCTGGTGGTCATGTTTGACATTGAGGCAAAATGAATATTGGTTAGGATCAACTACATGTCTCAACAGTCATATTGGTAAAGGTCTAATTCAAAAATATCACATACGGTTTTTGAGAAATAGTCGCCACAAAATCGCATCTTAAAATCTGTTTTTAGCCATGGCGGCCATCTTGAATTTCCGGCCGACCTGATTTTTTGTGATTTCATTCCTGTTAAGTTTCGTGAAAATCCGTCAAGTCGCCACAAAAAAAGTTTACAAATGGACGGATGTCTGGACGAGGGATGCCGAACAACGGCACAAGCTCTGCTGATCAGTAGAGCTAAAAACGCTGACAATGACAACAAACAAAATCAAATGATAACAACTCAGATATATGGTCCCAGGTCATGTAGGTATAATGACATGAAATGAAAGTGACTTCTCCCATATTATGAGATAACCTAAAATAAATAATGTTAAAGGTAAAATCAGGAAGTACATAAGGCAATCCCATATCAGTTCACTATCACAATCATGAGATGTGTGCATGGGCAAAACAGTATTTATTATAAGTGTCTGTATACCTATATACCCTATTGCTGTATTTACCCTAATAGTAAAAAAAATAAGAAGAATTTTGGATTTTTATGTGGGGAAGTTTGGATATAAAAGATACAAAATGTATTGTTTGAAGCTTTTTTTTTTTAATGGGGTGGGGGGGAATACGGGTTATTATCTGTTCTTCCCACAAATTGTCAAATCTCTGCAGCTAGTTGCTGTCCCAAAATAAGATCATATGATGTGTTAATGTGACATACAACTCCATTTAATTTCATTTAAACTTCAACTCAAAAATGGGCTGAAAAGTGGAGGACTGTGACCAACCTTGGCCTTTGCCTCATCAATGTTGATAAGGGCTTCTTTGACACTGATGCAGTATTGATAATAATGCAGAGATGATCTTTATTTTTCACACTTTTTTTTTCACTAATCTTGTTGAAGGTTTTTGATAAGCTCTGTTTCAAACAAATGATTGTAAAGCAATTGAAATAAATTGTGGTTTCACGGCGCAAAAATTTAATAACAATAAAGGTTCTATGGCACAAAAGCAGTATGAACTTTCCGAATCAAAGCCTTATTTACTGTAAGGCATTGATTCAGGAACTTAGTAACCATTGTAGAACAAGTGAAGCACCAACAGTGGTGCGATAGCCGGATTGCGAATTCCACTTTTTAACTGAAAAAAGTAAAAAGGGGGAATAATTCAAGTAAAATACATGACAGAGCTATGGTTCTTGTCATATAACATCATGCAATGATAATGAACAAGTGCGCCAAGTTTAAAAGCTTTCTGATATTTTGTTTCTGAGAAATGAGGAAAACAAAAACATTGACCAAAAACGTTAAACAAAACATCGAAATGCTTAGACGGACAGACAGACGGACAGAAAGACGGAAATCGCCAAATTATAAGCCTGCATTTGCTATGCAATCCATCTAAAAATATTACTGGAACTTTGACTGTTATGATCATGTAAGTGTTATAGACAGTGGTATCTCTTTTTGGTCATCTTGACCCCACTGTTTTACAAATAAATTAAGAATTTATCAAGCGTAGCTAGTGCTATATACTCTTGATTGGAGAGAGCAATGCTATATATATATATGCCATTTTCAGTTGTGCAATATCTATACAAATACTGATGGCTCACAACACGTATCTATTTAGAGATTCCCCAGAGAAGATTTCGTGGAACATAATAAAATCTATTGTTAATATTATACTCCGACATCAACAACAGGGCAAAGATACCTAATTACTGGCGTCATGTTAATTGAGCCAGACTTGTTCTTTACAAAGCAAATGGAGATTTAATTATCGTTTCAAATTTAAAATATGCTAATTGGTTTCCATACATTAAAGGAACACACGGCAAGATTTCATAAAGCATTAATATAACTACATGTATGTGTCTCGATTTATTAATCCAGTATAATTTTGACATTAAACCTGCTTGCATTATAATTAAACACATTTTTCTTCTTATTATAAGAGGTATAATTATATTATTAGTTCAATAATATTATCAAGTTAGTAACATGCAGCAAAAACAATTTACTTTATGCTATTCTTATAATTAATATTAATGACGTAACAAAATTTTATGCAAGTTATGTAGAAGAACTAACGGGACACTGCGAGATTATTACAAATCAAGATTAATATGTGACCCTTTAATGTTACTTAAAATAAAATGTACTTTTTCAGCATGACATAACCTACAATATAGAAAATCTGCATCGCGAACACATTACTGGGTCTGCCAAGAAAATGTAAATATAATGGGTAAATTATATATTCTTTTTCGAATACCATTGTTATGTAACATCTGCAGGTGATGTTTTATAGAAGTTCTACAATGCATGAGGCTCATCTGTAGCCCATGCAGACTTTAGTGGCCCAATTGGCAAATCATTATTAATAATTATATATATATATATAATATATTGCATAGCTTTTTTAATTCAAGATTGCCCTGTGTTTCATTCAAGTTGGCAAGATGATGCACATAAAGCTTTCCTGTTTTTCAATCATATAAACTTGGTTTTACAATATAACCATTTAAAAAAAAACACTCAAAAACTAAGTGCAAATCACTGGCAAAAGGTAGGTCCATTGATTGATGGAGACAGGTAGCTTAAGTCAACATGTCTAAAGGGACATACAGCAATCTTGAAGTTTTTTGTTTTTTTATCAAGCATTGAAATTAGCATCTATTTATTTATCTTCGCTTTGACTTAACCCTGTTTGCATATAATTAAATAAAATTTTCAGTTTCTCCTTTTCCGTCTTATTCTTCCTCATGTTTAACTATGTTATTAGTCAGGGCCGTCTTCCTGTATTGGGGGAATGGGGCCGGGGCCGCGAGAGGGGGGAATTTTGCGTCGATTTTAAAGGAAAGGGGATTTTTTTGCTACAAAATTTGCATCAATTATATATCTGTTTTTTTTATTATTTAAGTGGCACCAAAAATGTTCCAAATTACAAAAAGTATGCTGTTTTCCTGTATAGGAGTTAAACATTTTCTCTGATTTTTTTTTTTTTAAGGGGAATTTTTCACACGAAAAGGGGAAAAATATATACTTTTAGGGGAGGGGAATGGTCAAACGACGGCCCTGTTAGTGTTATATAATCAACAGTAAATAATATATCAAAACAATTTGCTTTGAACTATTCTTAAAATTATTATTAATGATTGAACAAATGCAAGTTATGTAGAACAAGAGGTCAATGACCTTGAAGCTCTACTGATTGATTTTGATTTCAGGAAGTAGTCGCTACAGACTTGTTTTTTGAAAATCTATTTTTAACCGTGTCGGCCATCTTGAATTTCCGGCCGACCTGAAATTTTGCTAAGATCAATAAGACATTAAGAGCAACATTCCTGTGAAGTTTCATGAAAATCCGTCAAGTAGTTTCAAAGAAGTAGTCGCTACAAGTTTTCATTATATAACTCTATGTAAACAAAGCAGCCATGTTTAAGGTCAAATCAAAACGATTTTCGACAAGGACCAACATCATGTCATACTGATCATTTTAGAAAAAGTCCCATATCAATATCTCTTATTGTTTTGAAGAAGTAGTCGCTACAAACTTATTTATTTTAAATCTATTTTTAGCTGTGGCGGCCATCTTGAATTTCCGGCCGACCTGAAATTTTTCTAGGATCAATTAAACATCAAGAGCAACATTCCTGTGAAGTTTCATGAACATCCGTCAAGTAGTTTCAGAGGAGTAGTCGCTACAAGTTTTTACTATATAACTCTATGTAACCAAAGATGGCCACTGGCAGCCATGTTTAACGTCGAATCAAAATATTTTTCCACAAGGATCTACATCATGTCATGCTGATCATTTTAGAAAAAGTCCCATATCAATATCACTTATAGTTTTCAAGAAGTAGTCGCTACAAACTTCTTTTTTAAAAATCTATTTTTAGCTGTGACGGCCATCTTGAATTTCCGGCCGACCTGAAATTTTGATAGGATCAATTAGACATCAAGAGCAACATTCCTGTAAAGTTTCATGACAATCCGCCAAGTAGTTTCAGAGGAGTAGTCGCTACAAGTTTTTACTATATAACTCTATGTAAACAAAGATGGCCACTGGCAGCCATGTTTAATGTTGAATCAAAACGATTTTTGACTAGGATCAACATCATGTTATGCTGATCATTTTAGAAAAAGTCCCATATCAATATCACTTATAGTTTTCAAGAAGTAGTCGCTACAAACTTATTTTTTAAAAATCTATTTTTAGCTGTGACGGCCATCTTGAATTTCCGGCCGACCTGAAATTTTTCTAGGATCAATTAGACATCAAGAGCAACATTCCTGTAAAGTTTCATGACAATCCGCCAAGTAGTTTCAGAGAAGAAGTCGCTACAAGTTTTTACTATATAACTCTATGTAAACAAAGATGGCCGCTGGCAGCCATGTTTAACGTTGAATCAAATTGATTTTTGACTAGGATCAACATCATGTCATGCTGATCATTTTAGAAAAAGTCCCATATCAATATCACTTATAGTTTTCAAGAAGAAGTCGCTACAAACTTGTATTTTAAAACTCTATTTTTAGCTTTGGCGGCCATCTTGGATTTCACATCAACATGAATTTTTGCTAGGATCAACTAGACTTTATGGGCAACATTTCTGTAAAGTTTCATGAATATCCATCCAGTAGTTTCAGCTGTGAAGTCGCTACAAATAAAAGTTTACGGACAGACGGACAGACGGACGACGGACGCCGCACCACGGCATAAGCTCCGCTGATCTCTGATCAGTTGAGCTAAAAACTAACAGGGCACTGAGTTTTTAAAAAATCAAGATTGCCGTGTGTCCCTTTAACTTTACAACCACTGTTCCCTTGCACACAATTACCCAGACTTAACATCAAACCAGGGTCAAACTGTAAGGGAGCACCTACCAACTGCAGTACATAACAAACACAACTCTTGTGGGGTTTCATGACTACAGTAGCATACACCTCTCAATCTGCAGGTTTGTGTACGATGCATAAGTGAAATGTAAATTTGAGCGACTTTGAAGAGCTCTGTCAACTCTTGAGAGAATTTCACTCAAAAAGACAAAGCAGGAGACGATTTTAATATTTTTATGAATAATTTCACTAAATAGCAAACACAGTTATAGGCCCATTTAAACAATTAGAAATAAGTTGGTGCAACAAAAGGCTATAAGGCAGTGATATATACTTCTAACATTTAATACTGCATGGACAAAGTTTTAGCTCATGAGCTGGCATGTTAGGTGATTTATTGCCATTTTATTGACCTCATGCTGGGTATGCCGACACCAAGCTGATTATCATGTATCTTGAGCTGAGTCAAAACTACTACATTTTTGGGTCAGTCCTATCTGCTGTCAGATAACTGATGCCCTCCTGAAAATGGGTATTTTATTACTCTGGGGTCAGTTAATTACATGGATGAATTATAGAGATTCTCAATAAACAGAGATTCTCTGGTCAGTCCTATAACTGAACAAGAGATTTGAAAATTCCATGAAAACCTGAGTGTCAATAAACTGAAGGTCATGGTCAACCGTTTATGTAAGAATTGTGCAAATACCATTGATATTATTCAGGTTATGAGTTTTCAAAGACCAACTTCTTAACCAAAAGTTGACGCTGCCCACCCAAACGCCATTCAACGACACTTGTTTAATGTGACAGAGTTTGTTTCGTTCGTTAAAAAATGGTTAATAAAAACCATTACAATATTCCGATTATAAATAACAAAGAAACCACTAGAGTCACTGGGTAACTTCAGTGTGTCCTTATCCCATGGCCTTGTCCACCTGATTGCGACATTAACCTGGCAGTCCGACACGTATCGGAGTTAATCCTCCGAGCAGGTTAAAGAACCATAGGAATCTATTCCATAGTAAGACTAGTGCAGTGTCCTTGACAGGCTCCCTCCCCTCCCCTCCAGTTTGCGTTGATGAAACAACAAATCCTTTCAAAGGAAGTTATACAGTGTACCAGCCAGAAAACATATTAATGCTTATTGCAGACTATTCAACAGTCAAGAGGTGTACAGTACTGGTTCTACCCAGGAAAAGTGGGTGGTCTGTCTCCACCACAAAAAAATCGACCGTGATATATATATACCATTGCAAAATGTGTTGAAAATGACGTAAAATACCACACAAACAAATGAAGTTTTGTATAGACATCAACTTGGTCTGTACATTATAAGTAATGAATAAAACAAATGGGTGTACATGAACTTACCAATGTGGTAAATAAATAAATCAATATCAAGTATAAATCATTAACTATAAAACATCCATTTCAGACCAGTCAGCATAGTTTACTTTTCCAATTTTTAATCTGTCAGTGAAGAACGACACAAACACAAAGTCTAAGAGAGGAAACGAGGTCAACAGGTTCTTTAAAACATGGAGTACAATACAGAATGCCTGTGTTGATTACTAAGTACAGGTCACCGATAGCAGATTAGGCTGACTTTGAACCTTTTAACTTAAGAAAATAAGCCAACCAGGACAGCTGAACATTAATATAACCTTTATCTGTAACTTATTTATATATACAAACAGGATAAAACAACTGTTTAGACTAGGACTCTCACAACATGACAGGCCAAGATGAAAATGCTAAATAGTTGTGTGGTACTGGTTACCCTGCCCCCTGTGCCCTTTTTCTTCTGTCTAATAGAAATTGAGTTAAAAAAATAATAATCCAGGTTCCTGATGTAAATATATTATTGATATATATCCCGTATTTCCTATGTTAGTAGCGCCTTCCGTAATAGAAGCGCCCCTACCTGTTTTAAGAAACCTTACCTTCTTCAAAAATCCAAAAGTTCCTAAAAAACACACACTTTTTTCGTCTTTACCGCTAATGGATTTGATTACAGGAGTTTTTTTACCATGACACCGGTATGGTCTATGACAAAAATCTTAAAGCGCTATCATCATCAATACCAATTACCGCTTTTATTTATCTCCTTTTTTTCAATTTATTATTTAGTTTATCTTTTATTATTATTTAATTCATACGCAACCAACCCGTTTGTAATCGTTAGGTTTAGTTTAAGTTTAGTCAATACAGGTGTCACAGTAAAAGATACAGTAATTCTATAAGGAAACAGTCGGGAAAGGAGGTGAAATATATTAAAAATTTGAACCATAATAGTAGCGCCCCCTTCGCACTTTGCATAGCGCCCAGGCGCTACTACTAGAGGAAATACGGTACTTATACGTTTTATCATAATTATGTATACAGGTAATCCAGGTTCCTGATGTACATATTATTGATATATATATACTTATACGTTTTATCATATGTATACACATAAATTATGTATGCGGTTTAACATTGATTTTAACAATCTTTCTGTTATATATCACGATGGTTTCTACTTTATAGTGCTGCCAGAATGAAATACCATGTCGAAGACAAATGACGTGCCATCCCATCCAGTCACATTATGCCGACACCAGTCTGACCAATCATGACGTGCCACCCCATCCAGTCACATTATGCCAACACCAGAGTGACCAATCCTAGAAATACCCATTATATCCTGATCATCAATCAAGGGAGCTACTAGTATCATTTTCATGTCTGGTATGACCCGGCCAGTGATTGAATCCACGACCTCCTCCACTACGCAACCGCCAACCGCCGTGGTTTATGAATATTAAATGAAAGCCTTGCACAGTGCTGATGTGAGAAGACAAAATAGAAAATAAAATTAAAATAATACATTTCTTACCTTCCTGTAACTGCCCTATTTAAGCATGTACTAGTAATCACACAATTATTTAGTATTGGCCTATAATGCCAAATGCCAGATGAGCCGAAACAGTGAAAACGAACCTTCAGACAACATTTTGAAATGTCATGTTTTTTTATATTTATAAAACAGGGTGATTTTCTCTTTAAAAATCTCTTTATTTTATATGTTGATATCTTAATTAAAAATGATTTTATCTCAATTGGAAAATTAAATTTTGTACACCATTAATTTTGATGTTGATTTGGACAACGTCATTGATTAAATAACAACAAAAAACATGAATAATTACCATTTTATACAGCATCAACTATTTATATGAAGAAAACACATTCCTTAGGATATAATAATTAGGTAAAACACGGAAGTGACGAGAAGTTTTTTTGGTAATAATTGATTACCGGCCGGCGTCATAAATTGTTACTTTATCACGTTGTCGTCTAAACGTCCGAAGGATCATAAAAAAAAATAATTATAATCAGCATTTTCTATTTTTAATGTTTCTTTACAGAATACTGACTAGTTTAGATATATCATCTGAATAATATCATCAACATATTATATACGTATGCAAAAGTATTTGCTTTGAACCAATCAAATGGTTTGCAATTAAACAAATCAAGATTGCGCTATATCCATTTAATCTCACAGTACAGCACTCAATTACAACAATAACACTTACAGTATTCCACAACATGGAAATCATTTGTATCCTATACATATATATATCTATAAACTACAGCTTGGAATCTACATGTATAGATCTCAGTTTGGCTCCAAGGGTCGACTTGTTTTTTATCATTCTCAATAACTCAAGATTTTCAAAAAAAAACTTGACCTGAATAACAAATTATGTCAGTAAGTATATTTATTGACCCGACCTGAGTTTCACATTTGGTCAGTATGTATATTTATTGACTCTTTGGCTATAACCAGAATTATCTAACCAAACTGAAGTAACAATTGATCTAGATCAAGGACAAACTTTCTCTCTGGGAAATCCAATGCAATCAATTATAGATTTGTAAAATATTTGTCAAACTGATCAACTGAAAACATGCCGTTTTATGTATTTAAAGTTAATTTTAAAGTGTTTATTTTATGTATTTTTTTTTTTTTTATTTAAGTTTATTTACAGTGTGTTTGAATGATGTTTCAATTATTAATGTCATTTTTAGCACATACAAGGCCATGTATGACGGTCATTTTTTTTGTGGTAGAGGCACACCACCATGTTTTTACTGGGTAGTACTGTATGCCTCTCGCCATGGGTAAGAATTTCAATTGAAAACATGCTATTTTTTGTATTTCAAGTTAATTAAACAAGTTTTACTTTTCATCAGTTCTGACATCGTTTAATTTATTTGTTTTATAAATTTACAGTTTACTTAATTGAACGTTTTTTGTTGCTGCTTGTTTTCCGATTTAGGTGCGGGTCCTTCTTAGCCCTAAAAAGTAAAAAATCAAAGCCGCTATGCATGCAAAATTAGTAGAAAATATAAGCAGGGTGGCCAAAATTCGGCCTCTTCCCAATTATTGCAAAAAAATCTATTTTTTCCCAATTCTGGGTTAAAAAATTACTCGATCTCAAGCTATTTTTTTCCCAATTTGGACAGTCTCGCGCTTCTTTTTCCCAAAATCAGCCGGCCTAGGCCTTTCCCCAATTTTCTGAGGGCTGGCGTGGCGCAGTCGGTAGTGCGGCGGATTTGTAACCGGAGGCCCCGGGTTCAATCCTCCGTGGTGCCACTGAGTTCCGTCGGTGTGTTCTTGGGCAAGACACTTTCCCTCAGCCTCGTCCGTCGGATGGGGACGTAAACCGGGCGGTCCCGTGTATCGGTCTATCCTCCGAGCACGTAAAAGAACCATAGGAATCTATTCGATAATAAGAGTAGGGCAGGCTCCCGGATTCCTATGTATCCTTCCCCTCTCTCTGGGGCGGCTCTAAATAACCTATACTGTGTTGATGAGCCGTTAAACAACATTCAATTCAATTTAATTCCCTAATTTTCTTGAAAAAAAGCCCCGCTTAGGGTAAGAGATCCCGAGTGAAGGTTAACATAAACAATTTTATGATTTGTTTGTTTGGTGTTTAACGTCATTTTTCAGTAAATTTTAGGCTATGTATGATGGTCGAATTTTTTTGTGGTGGATGCAGACCACTTACTTATTCCTGGGTATATCTCTCGCTATCCGTAAGAATCGACACTTTCTCACAAGTTGAGCTCCTAGTGGGATTCAACCGGCAGCGGTGAGAAGGTTTCTCGACCACGGAAGCACATTTTTAAGAAAGCGTGTGGACAATAACATAACAATAACAGCTCCCAATATATGGGATAATAACATCACAATAACAGCTCACAATATATGGGATAATAACATCACAATAACAGCTCCCAATATATGGGATAATAACATCACAATAACAGCTCCCAATATATGGGATAATAACATCACAATAACAGCTCCCAATATATGGGATAATAACATCACAATAACAGCTCACAATATATGGGATAATAACATCACAATAACAGCTCCCAATATATGGGATAATAACATCACAATATCAGCTCCCAGCCTCCCAATATATGGGATAATAACATCACAATAACAGCTCCCAATATATGGGATAATAACATCACAATAACAGCTCCCAATATATGGGATAATAACATCACAATATCAGCTCCCAGCCTCCCAATATATGGGATAATAACATCACAATAACAGCTCCCAATATATGGGATAATAACATCACAATAACAGCTCCCAATATATGAAGTCCTTCACTTGCAGTAATTAAGACAGTTCAAAATTCAAGCACTTGTCACTTAATTGGTAGAAAGGAAAATGTGTATATACGTAGCTATCAAAACTGTACATGTCCTTGACAATAATTGGTTATAAAAAGTTACAAAACACAATTAGTATCACCAAGGTCCTGAACAGACGAAATATAAAAATATTTCGCCTACAACTCATGCAAAAAAAACACAAATTTATTTTTAGAGAGAGAAAAATATCTATGTATTATTAAATGTGTTAACTAGAAGGGTGTTCAGAAGGGTGTTCCACAGCACACTTGTGTCACCTGCTGTGTGCAGCACACTTGTGTCACCTGCTTGTGTCACCTGCTGTGTGCTTATTTCAGCCAGTTATGAGCTTGGTCAGGTTGCAGAGTGAAGTTGGGAGTCGGACTGCAAAATTACTATCGATAATCGGAAACCAAAAAACGGTTGATTATTGATTGTACAATCGCTTTTTTATTCATGTACTGACACATTATTATATATACTACTCAAAATTTGCTAAGTATCACTTTTTTGCTGTTCTAAATTTCTTGCTGAAAAAATAGCATTATTTCTATTTTACATGAAATTATTTAGGACATTGTTGGTCATGTGATCTCATAACTTGATTCAAACTGTGGAATTGTTGAAGTATCAATGAATTTAATATCGTTATTGTGATTTAATTTCTAATAAAATTATATGGAAGAATAAAAGTGATCCTTAGCAAATTTTGAGTAGTATATATAACTGTAACCTTTGCTTCTTTATGTCCTCTTTAGCATGCTTGCCTGCTTACTTTTATAGAAGACTAATAAGAAGAGTGAAGAATTATATGTTACATAGCTATGAGATGAGAGGAATTGCATGGTAAGCACACAAGCCATGACCAATTTAGTACAATGAGCAACATTACAGGAAAGAAATGATCCCAGTCAATCAGTTTGATTAGTTTTCGATTGCTAGAGACAATCGGCATATCACTAATGAAGGGGCCAAAACTGCCAAAATGAAAGACAGAGTTTTTTAGACATTTGAAACAACATTCCTAGATTTAAGATGAAATTATACGAATATCTGTTGGTCAAATACTTTTCAAGTTATGGCGAAGGGTTATAGATTGCAGATAAAGTGTGACAGAAGATCTGCAGGCAATGCAAAAGTTGTTTCTCCTTCTTTGCTGAAATCAGACATGTGAATGGCATCGCAAAGTATTTGAATAGTTTAAGATTAATTAGCTATATAAAACAGTTTATTATATATCATTTTATATACAGTCAAACCGGGTCATCCGACCACCTGGTTTAAGCGCCTACCTGCCTTAAGCGACACCCCCACCCCCCACCGACGACTTTTGCTATTAATTGATACTGTATTAAGCTGACCACCTGTCTAACGTGACCAACGACCGCATATTTTCATACCAAAAGACCGACTTTATGATCAATTAGCAACTGCCATTTTACTTCTTCAGAAAATCAAACTGAAAAAAACAAACAGTTTAGCTATTGGTAATTCACACAGAAACGAGATCAAACATAAATTCAACAATAACCTAATTAGCCTTTGTAATCATCCCCCTGTAGGAGATATCAAATATAAGTACCAATTAATAAGTTGCAATACCAATTATCACCTTCGAATGATTGATGTGGAAAACATCGATGATTGGGAGCGTTATATTGAAAGGTTGAATTGTTCATTAATAGTCTTAAGTTTATTTTTATATGGAGATGGGATTGGTCAATACTGTTAAGTGCCCTCATTAATATTGATGAAGTTATATTTATACGACGTAGTGATTGGATAACATAATAATTTGTTTATATCACGTGATGGCAACGGTAATATACTTACTCGCTATTTTTAACGGCTGATTACAATAAATAAGTTACTGAATAATCATGTCGAAGCTTAGTGTTAACGTTAGACCTTGGTAGAGGACCATAATCTTATTGTAAATGCAAAATATTAAACCTCTGGCTCTTGCAGTTTCAGAGATTTTTTTCCCCCTATATATATCAGTCTAAGTAAAACTGTGACCCCTGTGGGGCGGCCAAATTTTACACCAGGGTCACCATTTGAACCAACTTGGTAGAGGACCATAAGCTTATAGCAAATGCAAACTATTAAACCTCTGGCTTTTGCAGTTCCAGAGAAGAAGATTTTTTAAACAGTATGGGACTAAAACCCAACCGATTATCTATATACACTGAACAAAATTGCTAAGTATCAACTTTTGTATCTAAACTAACTTTCTTATTTTAAATATATTTTAGAAAAGATATAGATATATGATATGTATTTTGTTTTGACCCACAGTTTGTAAAATATTTATTTTTTGTTTAAAGTGTTACATCTTTTGAGAGTTACCCTCCCTTTATATGAAAACATGAAATGTGCTGATAAAACACATAACATGAGTCAAAGATCGCTTCAAGATATAAAATTCTTAAAATTGGTATGAAATAATACAAAAAAAACATAAAAATTTGACCCCTTTGTCGCAGATTCTCCGTCTATAAAAAAATGAAATATGGATAATCTTAAATTACCTACCTTTAAATTGAAATATTGTTTGAAATTCAAGTAACTAATTCAGCGTTAACATTAAATATTTCGAAAATTTCTTTTCCAAACGCATTTGTAGTGGTAATGCCAGTAAAACATGTCAAAATAATTTTAACTGGCATATTTTACAATTAGGAACATCGAAAGCTTCACTAATTCGAAGTACTTAATACAATCCTATACACCCAGTTGTATAAGTGTTAGAACTTATTTCTAAGAAAACACTTAAAAGTTTTAAAATATGTTAATGCGCTCAGAGTAGACGATTTACACTCATTATTTTGCAGTTTAACAATCACAAAATACACAAAACAATGAGAATATTATTGACATATTCTTAGGTTGATACTCAGCAATTTGGTTTAGTATATCTGTACAAGCATGTTCACTTGGCTTCCAGCTAGGTTCGACACTAACATTGTCCCAGGATCCTGAGGATCCCAGGTGGGATCTTTAGCGATCTTCAGGTGGGATCCCTGCTTCTAGATTATTTAATCGAAAATACCCGAAAAATCAAGCACAAAAATTGTCCGAAAAGGTAATTCAGTTTGCCTTTCGTTTTACCTCTATTATCGAGGATCTCTAATATTAATCGCTCTCGCTAGGCGCTTTTTAGACCAGATTCAAATGCTCTTTGTTTATGTGGGATCCCCTAATGTTGAAGTGGGCACCCAGATGTACAAAGTAGGGATTCCAGTCGGATCCCAGATAAAAAAAAATAGTGTCGAACCCTGGAATGAGCAAAAATGACTCTAATATAGATGAATTAAATTGGATTTTATAAGTCTAAAATTAATATGGCGACTTTCCAGCTTCCATTGGTGGAGGAAGACCCCAGGTGCCCCTCCGGGCAGTTTTTGTGCACTTATTGGTACCTAGGAAGAACCACCACGTTCCGCAAGTCAGATGAATAGCTTCCTCACATAAGGATTCCTAATCATATGGGGGATCGAATCCACAGCAGTGAGGGGCAAGTGATTTCAAGTCAGAGACTCTAACCACTCGGCTAAACAAAATGTTATTTAATTATATGCAAGCAGGTTCAAAATCAAAAATGAGGGGCGTCCGTGGCCGAGTGGTTAGAGTCTCTGACTTGCAATCACTTGCCCCTCACCGCTGTAGGTTCGATCCCTCAGGGGCCTAGGAATCTTTATGTGAGGAAGCTATCCAGCTGGCTTGCGGAACGTCGGTGGTTCTATCCAGGTGCCCGCCCGTGCACGAAAATTGCCCGGAGGGGCACCTGGGGTCTTCCTCCACCAGTGGAAGCTGGAAAGTCGCCATATGACCTTAGCTGTTGGTGCGACTATAAAATCCAATTCAATTCAATTCAAAATCAAAATGGCACTGGATTAATAAACCGAGACACTGATTGCATTGCTTGATAAAAACTTCAAGATTGCCATGTGTTCCTTTAAATGACACAAAGTTACTGAAAAATATGCCTGTTCCAATCATGGTTATCCACTGTAACAATCAGAAGTTCATGCAGTCAGCATGCCTCACGAAAATTGCCCGGAGGGGCACCTGGGGTCTTCCTCCACCAGTGGAAGCTGGAAAGTCGCCATATGACCTTAGCTGTTGGTGCGACTATAAAATCCAATTCAATTCAATTCAAAATCAAAATGGCACTGGATTAATAAACCGAGACACTGATTGCATTGCTTGATAAAAACTTCAAGATTGCCATGTGTTCCTTTAAATGACACAAAGTTATTGAAAAATATGCCTGTTCCAATCATGGTTATCCACTGTAACAATCAGAAGTTCATGCAGTCAGCATGCCTCACAGCACAGAAAAAGGAAAAAAAAACGTAGCTGTACAGGGAATAATGAATAAAAGATGATCAGCTCTATCTGCATTATAAATATAAATTATTTTGTCCTACTGGTTGAATACCTTTGAAGCTTCAGTACTTTTTTCCAGAGTTTACTAGCATTTATCATCAACCTCAAATATCTTAACCCGCTACATATATATATTATTTATAATGGACTGTTTCTTCTTTGAATTAAGACCATTCCTTTTTAAGCAGGGGTGTTTTGGGGGAAAATGATTGATCAGCAGATGAACATTGTAAACCTGATCAGCCTGTCAGTTACTTGCAGACTGATCTGGGTTTACAATGGACGCAAAGGCTATTATAGTCGTGCTTAGCGGGTTAAAGAAACTAACCCGCCAAATAACGGCAAAATTACACTACAAAACCGTTCATCAAAACTCTATCCAGGTGTTCAGGTCCTATAATAATGTATACATGCATGTGCCGATTAAAAGTATATTTTATTTACGGCTTTTTAAAATAAATGAAATATGAGTTAGTAACTCCTAATTCCACGATCCCGTTTTGAGGTTTGGCCTGGCTGGTACGGGTTTGACAACATGGGTACTGCCCTGAAAGCCATTTATATTGTGTCTACAGAATATGTATTCTCAAAACATGTAAGTCATGTATATACCTCGTTGTCAGTAGATTTAGAAACTGTGTACGTATTGTAAAATTTGGCTGTTGTTGGAGGGATAGCTACTTTAACCCTCAAAGGAACATATGGCAAAAGAAACGCAACATGGGAATTTCCGCTATATATTGTATGTACAATATGCTGCTGTTAATCGAATGGTACATGGCTATGTAAGATCTTTCCTTTTGGAAAAAAATACTAAAACAACACATAATAGAGCAAATAGTATTCCTTCAAAGTTTCATTATTGACAGAGTACGCGTTTGGCTCAAGCATGTGAGCAAACTTAGGATGCAAAAATTTGCAAACTCTTTACGTTAAATACAGTACTAAACTGGCTCAGTTTTTCAAAGAGCAATTTCAACATTTATAAAGTTCTTGTTAAAACGTCTACAACATCACAGTTGTGTCGTTTCTCTAATTAACTGCAACATTTTTTTTACAAAACATCCTGGGATTTCTTTGGAATATTATGTGCAATTAAGTGTGCAGTATATACAATATATAGCGGAAATTCCCATTTGCGTTTCTTTCGCGTTTCAGTGTATGGTAATTTATTTGAACACTTCTTCAAGGGAATAGAAAAGATGTATAATTATGCTGATTTTGTGTTGCATAAAAAACATCTGACAAGCACAAATATACTCTCTGTTTCTTTTTCATATCTTCATTTTTATCAGTGACTCTTATGCTGTTTAATTAGATAAAACCATCTACAGAAATCTAAAGTTTGGGTAATGTAGTGTAAAACTGTGAAGATGGGGGAACCTATAAACTACCATATTTGTCAATCTGACAAAAACATATTTTTGTTGGCCTTATTTATATAGTGTTGCTTGGCTTTTTTGGCTGTTTTTAGAGCCGTTATTTAGTCCTAGTCCTAATGCCAAAACATACATAGTAGAAACTTGTTACAAATAATGATTAATTAAAAATAGAATTATAATTTCCAGTATAATAATTACTTACTGAATTTTATGTTCAGTCGCCACAAAGCCGGTAAAAGGAACCGCCATATAACTATCGTGACCCAGTATACATAATCCGGGCATTCGAATTTTCCCACATCCGCTTTTCCAAAAACAAAAGGAAAAATGTCTTCTGCTTTGGTTTTTCTAAAGTTATTGAATAATTAGGAAAAGTTGCCTTTTACCTTAGCAGTTTTGACTCGGCGAACTCCGAGTTTGTCTATGCGAACACTCTATTTTTACTCAGTATATTTAAACTAAATTGACTCCTAACAAAAACAAGAAAATCGGTAGAACCGATGGATGCATCCCGAAAGGTATCCTCAACTGATCATATGGCCTTGTATCACCCAGCAGTTTTCAATTTACAGTTATGCTCCTGATAAAAACTCTAAGTATAAAATTACAAAGTGCAATAACTCTAATTTGAATGAGGAAAGAGTTACGGTTCTTGCACTCTGTACTTTCTCTCATTGCCCTCTATCATTGTATGAAGTTTCATTGGTGTCCCATCAGTAGTCTTGAAGATATGCTCCGCAAAAAAAATCTAAAAAATTACAAAGGGAAATAACTCTAATTTGAATGACAGAGTTACAGTTATTGTCCTGTATCATCCTAGTTTCATATAAATGAGTCAAGATAGTTTATGTATAGAATGTGGTGTTTTAGCAATCGAATATATATGCATATTTTTAACTCAATATATATATCACATTGAAACTGGTTAATTAGTGATTGTTGATACTTCTGTGACTACCAGAATCTGATTAGTTCTTGAAGTCACATGGCTTTGCGCCATGTAAACACTCCATTCTTCGCAGGAGCCACGATCATTGTATTATGCCACCTGAAACAATACACGGATGATGATGAAGACCTTTAAAGAACATGGCAAAAATGACACAATGAACATGAATTCGGTGGAATTTTTCCCCTCTGCCTAAATAAGCAGTCGCCCTTTTGTTGCCTGGGAACCACACGGGCTCGAAAAACGAGGAGCAAAATTAATGGAGTCAGAAGTGCTAACCTGATTATGGGTCATGGTACCAGCTGACCAGTGTATTAGCCAGCCAACCGTGCAGCCGTCTTTTACACGGCCGTTTTTGAAAAATCGCGGCCAATATTTGGAGGAGTGGGTGGGTGGGGTAAAAAAAAAAAGAGCAATTCTTTTTTTCTTTTATTTTGCTAAACAACACTTCTAAACTCTAACTTTCTCAATATTGTTATGTTTGTATACAATTACAGAAGACAGATTATCTTACATATGCACCTTTTTCACATTTATCTGTGAAAATAAATTACCCAAGGGACATCCCACTTGTCGCAAAGTGGCGCTTAAAGTGTGTTACAAAATTATTTTGCACACCCTGTTTGCATATTTGCACACCCAGTTTTGAATTTCTGCCTAATACACTGCAGCTGACACAGTGGTTTATTGTTTGTACTGGTAATATATGTCAGCAGATTTCATGCTGTTCTCATGATACTAGAATCAAAAGAAAATATCAAGTGCCTTTCAGTGCTTTTGACACTATAGACTGCCTATACAAACATTGAAGATTTTCGTGTCAATAAGACGCTTGGTAGACTGTATTTGAACAAACTTGTCAATATCACGTGTGCATGCTATGGTTAAGCATTTTCTGAGAAAGCAGATTTTTCCATTTAGATATATCTGTATAAACAACCATGGGTATAATTATGGTAATTTAGAACTATGATGTCATAGATTTCAAAATGGTGGCTCAAAGTAGGTTAGACGCTAATCATAGTTCAAAGATGCCGGATGGTGCTGAACACAGAACGAAGAGCAGTCAAACAGGAAATGTGTCCATGAAACAAGAATACCCCGCTTTAGCGCTATCAGTCAAATTAAATGTAAAAATGCATTTTCATATTTACTGACAGTAACAAACATTATAATTACGCCATTTCTACTTCAGGGCTAGGCATATAAAGGTGAATCTTTGAGAGATTTTATTTTGAAATTAATCTAAAATCTGATCAATGAAATAAAAGCAAACTTGCCAAGAAAATCTATACATATTGATCATATAATCCAACATACTCTGATCAGCCTCCTTCATCACACAGCATTATATGTTGTTATGGTATATACAAAGTTAAGTCTTACTCTGATTTTGACAAGCAGAAAAGTAAAGGCTATCAAATTACAAACATGTCTGGAAATGCTAGATTGCTATCTAGAATTCTCTAAAACTAGAACATGAAAAATAACTCCACTGATGTGTAGTCTGTTTTCAAAGATTTCAAAACACATGTTACACTTTCTATCAACTGTAGTCCAGAAAATAAGCCACGATTATCAGTAAGGCCAAATAAGATTATATGTGTGGTTCCTATTACATAGGGTATGTAGGTAGGTAAAATATTCAGTTTTCTAAAAACTAAAAAAAAATAATATTTTGTTGTTTTCACTCAATACTTTTACCTGATAAAGTTACTTAAATATATATACTGAAAGGAAAAAGAAACACACCACAGGAATTTCCGCTATATATTGTATGTACAATATGCTGCTGTTAATCGAATGGTACGCGGCTAAGTAAGATCTTTCCTTTTCGGAAAAATGACTAAAACAATATGTAACACAGCAAAATAGTATTCCTGCACAGTTTCATTACTGACAAAGTACGCGTTTGGCGCAAACTTAGGATGCAAAATTGAGCAAACTCTTTACGTTAAATACAGTACTGAACTGGCTCAATTGTTCAAAGAGGAACTGAAACACTTAATATGAATTTCTTGTTACAACGTGTACTGCGATTAAAATATCTACAACATCACTGTTGTGTCCTTTCTCTAACAAACTGCAACTTCTTTTTTTTTACAGAACATCTTGGGATTTCCTTGAAATATATATGGAATTAAGTGTCCAGTATATACAATATATAGCGAAAATTCCCGTGGTGCGTTTTTTTTTTTACATTCCAGTATATTTGTTGATATCAGGGTACAGAATAGATTGGGGGAAACAATTTAAAAAAGAAAAATAATATTTTTTTTATTAGTGCATTTCTTTTTCCTTTTCCTTTCAGTATATTTGTTGATATCAGGAAAAGAACAGATTGGAGGGAAAAATTAAAAAAAAAACTAATATTTTTTATTTATTTTTTTGGCGCGGCCCTTAAAAATGGAGTCGATCGGGAAACTGGAACCACACATATCATTTTATCTAGCCTAATTCATCTTTACACATCGCTCAAATCTAGCTACCTTTTGCTGATTCAGCAAAAAAAAAGAAAGATGACTACTATAATTATACTTAGCTTATAAACATTTAATTAACTTGTACCACAGTACAGAATAACATGTGTAAAAATGTTAATTTACATGTCATCGGTTTATGCTTGCCTTTACTTACAAAGTTCCCACACATAAAGTAGCCTACTGAGGAGTCCTGTTCCAATTTCAAAATGCTTCATCTTAACCACTCATAGTGCTACCGCTATATGCAAGTTTAAACAACACAAATGCCCCCACACAGGTCCAGAGCAGGAACATTTATTTCTGAGTTACTCATCCTCCGTAATATCTGAACGGTTAAATTGAATTGAACTGAATGTTGTTTAACGGCTCATCAACACAGTATAGGTTATTTAGAGCTGCCCCAGAGAATTGAACCCGGAGCCTCCGGTTACAAAGCCGCCGCGCTACCGACTGCGCCACGCCAGCCCTCGGTCAAATTGAGAAATAATTAAAGAATTCATCTGAATTTCTACTCGTCCTGCATCAATGAGCACACATCATGATCTGACAACAGTTGCAGCATTTATAACCAACATGAATGATCGAGCGAATGGAATTTAATTTTATAGTGGTATCAACAGCTAAGGCCATATGGCAATTTTCCAGCTTATACTGGTAGAGGAAGACCCCAGGTGACCCTCTGGACGGGCACCTGGATAGAACCAACAACGTTCCGCAATCCATCTGGATAGCTTCCCCACATAAAGATTCCTGGTCTCATGAGGGCTCGAACCCACAATGGTGAGGGTAAAGGTATTTCAAGTCAGAGACTCTAACCATTCAGCCATGGACGACTCCTTGAAGGATCAAGTAGTCGGCTCAATCGCTCAGTTTCAGCATAACCAACTTGAAGCATCAAGTAGACGGATCAATCCCTTTCAATCAAGGAGCATTTGTTTGTGCAACCAATCAAGCTAAGTAATTAATTGGTTTTTAATAGAGGACCATGGAATTTTGATAGGAGTATAATAAGCAGATACAGCGATGAATCTTTGTAGCAATGAATCATTCTATCATAAAAAGAGTATGAAATGAGAAATTGTGAAAATTGGAAAACAAGATAAATATTGCAGTTTTGTTTACATTAAGACTGTTCATGCAACATAGTGAAAAACGCTAGCTACCATTAATGCCCTCTAGCCCTGGTTTGAGCGGAACTCAATATTTAAAATTTCAACAGTATGAAAAGTTGTGCCAGCCCGAAGACGATATGCATATATGACAGTGAACATGGTACCTTCAATGTGGTACTTCCATACCATAAACCAATATGTTCGTTTTAAGTTAAAATGACTTTAAACGAATATCAGGTCATATTTTTCAAGGTGTTTGCCTTTTTTTTATAAATATTAAAACCAATTCATGTGTATTTGGGAGGGAAAACATACTCCAAATAAAATAGTCAATACCGTAGGTAGTTTTTTTGTAATTCTATTTGTAATATCTTTTTTTTTAAACACAATATTCACATTGTCTAAAAATACATTCTACCACCGCAGCACTGCTACAATACCATCTAAAACACTTAACTGTTTTCGTCTTAAAAGCATCACAAGTCACAATACATGGTGTTTATTGCTACATATACGGTGACTAGAGTGCCACGGCCTGCATGTCTAGCTCTTACAATGCTGCAAATCAGAACTTGTAAACAAAACTGGATGTAAATATATTTCAAAGAAAGTAGGTCACAACGACGTGTTGGTTCACCAAATCAGATCAATACAAGGAACATACTGATGCAGTCCGAGCAGTATCCCTATCTGAGATGTCAAGATAAATAGAACTTCATGGACTTGTAACTTCGAAACTGTAATGTGGACGCGAGGATGCACTTACACAGACCGCAGATGTGATCCCTTAGTCACGCTCTCCGCAAGCAGGCTCAGCAAACACCAAGACATGTGGTTTGTTTGAAGGGTGTTTTATGTCATTTTTAGCACATGTTAGGCCATATATGACGGTAGATTTTTTGTGGTAGAGGCAGACTACCCCATTTTTCTTGGGTAGAACCAGTATTGTATACCTCCCTCCATTCATAATAATCGACACTTTCTTACTTGACAAGTTGAGCTCTGAGCCTCCTATAAAAGTGGGATTTGAACCTGTAGCGGTGAGAGACGAGGAAGTTTTAGACGCAGCATATTTTCTATCCTGGCCATGGATACCCAAGTCTTTGCAAGTCACACGGTACTATATACATTCAAGAGATATGAAAACGCAACACGGGAATTTCCGCTATATATTGTATGTACAATATGCTGCTTTTAATCCAATGGCACATGGCTACGTAAGACCGTTCCTTTTGGAAAAAATACTAAAACAACAAATAATACAGCAGATAGTATTCCTTTAAAGTTTCAATATTGACAGACTACGCGTTTGGCGTTTGGCTGAGCAAACTTAGGATGCAAAAATTTGCGTACTATTTACGTTAAATACATTACTAAACTAAACTCAGTTTTTCAACATTTATGAAGTTCTTGTTAAAAGGTGTAGTGTGATTAAAACGTCTACAACATCACAGTTGTGTCCTTTCTCTAATTAACTGCATCTTTTTTTTTACAAAACATTTTGGGATTTCTTTGGAATATTATGTGCAATTAAGTGTGCAGTATATACAATATATAGCGGAAATTCCTGTGTTGTGTTTTCATATCTCTTGAGTGGATATTACAACCCTTCTAGTGATACCCACAGAATGTTATTATAGATTTGGTTGTATTACATGCATGTACTTTGTATATATCAGCTGCCACACATGTCATGTAATACCAAAGAATATAAGCAAATAATAATATTCAGTGTTTTTTTATGCCTAATTTGGGGCCGTTATTCGGCCCCATTCACAATGCCAAAAAGCATACTTTTTTCACAATTATATCCAAAACATTCACAACCTGAAAAAAAAAAAAAAAAAAAATTTTTTTTAGGGTAAATACAGACCAATAAGGATACTAGTCTTAATATACGCTGGTGTTAAAACTAGTCTGTATTTACCAAAAACAAAACTTAAAACCAAGGGATATTAAACTGTGAAATTAAAAGTGAAAAAAGTTTCTTTTTCTTTTGTTATAATATTTCACAATTTCTAAAAAAATGCCGCTATTTTTCACAATGGCACAGGCACAGGCTGCATTCACAAAACACATAAAAAAAACACTGATATTGATGATTCTCTCTGTATCAGTTTACTGTCGAATGAGAAAATATCTCAGCTACATGTATTGTTGCAGCTTGAAGACGAACACGACACTCTTGAAGCTTGGAGCTTAAACAAGCTCAGTCTCATTAAAATCATATCCTAATTAAGCTTTGATACTCTCCGCTATAGGATCTGACAACACTGCCTTGGAGGTCAGATCAGATCGACCTTTCATCTATCAATATTCATGAGAAGTTCAACTAAATTCTGTTTCAACCAATGAAATCGCGCGTTTCATATGCACTTCACTTGATGTTCGAGTGAACTAAACAAACGAAAATCCACATAAAACACATATATCCGGGAAAAAAGTCGCCGTGTGTTAATGCTGTGGACTGCACGATAAATTCAAAGAAATGCACTAAATGGCATGTTTTGCACCAAGAATACAAATAAAATCATGGGCGCGATCATGTCTTTTGAAAATATATATTCTACCGAGATTATTACGACATTAGTTTTCTAAATAGTATGTCGTAGTACGTCTGGCCAGCCTAGCTCAATTGATAGCAAAGTCAACTATTGCGACATTCTGTGAGTGTAATTTCCGTGTGGGTTCAACCCCACGAAGCGGTAGGTTTCCGTCAATCTTTTTTTTCCCCAGTAAATATTCAACAAGAGCATCAAGAATTGCAGGGCAATCCATAGTCCCCCACCGGCCCAGACAAAAAATGTCCAGACATTTTTTATGATGGAGGTCAAAGATCAAGGTCAAGTCACAATGACCTTATTTTGGAAAAAATGACACACCGCTATCCCAAGATGTATTCACAGTATACCAAGTTTGGTGTCTCTAAGTGTTATAGTATTGAAATACGGTCCGGACAAGCATTTTCTACGACAGAGATAACAGGTCAAGGTCTCAATTGACCTTATTTTGGTATGTGACACACCTCTATCCCATGATGTATTCACATACCAAGTGTGGTATCTCTAAGTGTTAGAGTATTGAAAATATGGTCCGGAAAAGCATGTTCTATGACAGAGGTCACTCCAATTGGAAAAAAAACATACTTTTTGCCACTGGGAATGGTACCGCTTTTCGGTACTGCTTATATAAGGAAAAAACACTGGCAGGGATATATTAAATAACCATACTTCTAACAGTCAGAAATATCACTCTCCCACACTATTTTACCATAGGTTACAGACAGTTGATATTTATAGGTAACAATGTTAGAATGTTGAAGCCATTGTCGAGTCACAAGTTGTGATCACACTCCGAGTTACTCCGTGTAGAATCCAATTAACCATGAGTGCACATCTGTGGCGATTTATTATTGGAGCATCTTTTCTGAGCAAAGTTGACACACTTGATAAATACAATGAATAAATTTCGAAACAAATACATATTTCAAACTTTTAATGTATTTAATCAAGCTGTGTTCGTTTCTGTTGTCCACAAAAGTCATTTCTTCTTCTACCGACATAAATACCCATAATCCTTGGCCATGTATGTACCTTTTAACAAGGTGGCACTAACAATGGGTTTATGACTCGGAATTCTTTACAATTATTTTCTGACTAAAGAATTGTTACAAATAAGGCCTAACAAAAAAACATGTGTGTTTCCGTTTTCCTGACCGACCCTACTTTTTCACTGCCGACCCTAAATATTTTTAGCGAAAAAAAAATAAAAAAAATTATATATTACAATCAAACAACAAATATTTTTATTCAAATGGTAATTTTATTAGCCAGAGTAGGTAAACATCTAATCTGGATCCAAACTGTTTGCAAAGGTTATCAAGAAGTTGCCTTAGTACAAAAATGGCATAATATTATATGCGAACAATATATATAAAAAAATATCTAAAAAAAACACTTTTTCCTACCTACCTGCCCTAACTATTTGACAGGGTGAAACCAGAAACACACATATTTATTTTTTAGGCCTAACGAGTAAAAATACAATTATAATTTCCTGTATAATAATTACTGTATGTTTTTTTCCCCAATATGAGAGAAAAAATACTCTTTTTTTTAAATATTTAGAGGGAAAAAATATATGCTTTTAAAGGAGGGGTATTGAATACTACAAGATAATTTATACATTGTAAGTAATGTGTTTGCAAAGTATTTAAGCATTCAATATTGCTTTTGTGTCATAGCGAAAATTCCCAATTAGGCCAGAAAAAAAACACCTGTGTTTCTGATTACTCAGCTGAAAAAGTATTTTTTTTACCCATGTGGTTTGGACAATGTTAAAGGTATCTTTAACTTTGTCAAGTAGTTAATTTGTAGTGATTTTGAAAGGAGAGAAGGACAATAACCTCATGATATCTAACTTGTTTGTTATGAATAAAATAAATTGAAAACAAATATTTTCTGCCATTATGAGTTTATTTGTTGACGGACGGCAGACGCAGTGACAGGCAAAAAGTGATCACAATAGCTCTGAGCCTGAGAGTTCCATCTTACATGTGGCTGTGAAAGATTGAATTTTATCATTTCCTGAGGCTGGGTGGTATTGGAAATCTGCTGGCAGCATGATTAATGTTTTTCATAAACTTCTGCTCTGTCCCATGGCTGCATTTACGAATTCTAATAGCCAAAACGGACGCGCAGTGTACCAGGCAGTCATGTTTTAGCGCATGTTTCGTACTCAATATTTTCGTACATTACCGATTCGTACCCAGTTTTTTCCTGGCCTTAAGGCAAAACGACGCGAATTAACCCCATTTAATGGGTACCAGTACCATTCTCAAAAGGGTAAAAAAAGTCTCTGCTTTGTACAAAGGTTGACTGATGGCAAATCTGTGGCTTCCAATTGTGTTACATTGATGAGGGTAGCAAGAAAATTGCAGGGCTCGAAATTAGCACAGGTCCGGTAACCTGAGGTTAGTGAAACTGCTGACGGGCTACCAAATAATTGTTTCTGGATAGTCCAATGGGCTTGTAACAAAAATGGTTCAAATATGTAGTGACAGCACTTTTCTAACCTAACCTTTTAAAAACCTGACATTTCCATAGTTTCAATAAATGCCAACTGCCGCATTAGTCAAAACGAGTGTTTTCCGTAAAAAAAATATTAAGCAAAGTCTTGACTGAGATGCTTTTGTGCTTGGATAACCTTGCATCTAAAATGCTGAGATATCTTCAACATGCATTTAAAACAGACAAATAAAACGGAACTTGAATTAAAATAGTATTTTCTGTTGAATATAATTTATTACATTGGGCTAGTAAATCTTGAGCAGGTCAAGTTATTCTTTTGACATCATCTACTCGTCAAAATAATTTAAGGACCATGGATTTTGGTCATTTTTTAAAGTGCTGTAATTGAACCAATTACTGTCTTTCTTTTTTTTTAAATTAAGTTTAGTTGTATTCTGCTACAACTGTTATTTTACAACCAATATATTCTGCTACAGTTGTTATGTTACTAAAATGTATTAACCTTTTATATGAATATGAATATGAAATCCACAATTTTAAAGATTAAGTAATTATCAATAGAATTATTTTTTGTCTTGAAAATAAATCAATAAAATCATACCTAGCTGTTTCTTTAATCAACAAACACAGAAATAATAATAATAACAAGGTCTGTGAAAATATTAAAGAATGGCCATCGGCATTTATGGTAAATCTGAATAATCTAGCTTTTATAAACACAACTTCCTCTTACAAAGTTATCGTGACAAAATATATGACAGATATGTAATTTTGAAAACCTGCTCTACCTAGATTAGTCATTCCATGTTTAGAATGTCCTACAAAATATTTAAATTTACCTCCAACAATAGATTGGGTGGGGCTTGATTTATGCCAAAATGGAAGAAACATGCAGTTAGTTTAAAAATCTCAATATAAAACATTAACACATACAATGAAGTCAAACTAGTGCAGTATTAACAATATTGCCACGAACTGCCGGTAACCACATGTTTGACCGGTTATCTGTTTATCCAGGTCATTCTAATATTTGTAAACAAATAAAACATTATGCAACTACAGATTTGTTTAAGTGACAGCTAGCTGTCGCGAACAGCAGTTTAACTACAAACGGATTAATATCAAAATGAACCATACATTAAGAAACAACTAAAAGGATATATGGTTAGACCTATACTTATTTAAAAATCGATTCTTCGAAAATTCTTTCAGAACCTGTCGTCGTAAAACGTCGTGAAATGAGGTCAATGATATCGACATGTTTTAAACATATTTTTTCAAAAAATCACGGCACACAACTGTCCAAACGTGGAGAAAAGTAGATTGTATTGCAAATAAAGTGTCAGCACGGAAAGAAATATACTTTACCATTTTTCAATCCGTTTTTACGAGCCATGTCAATCTGCTACTGTAATCTTCCGTCTGCCGGATATTATTCGATTTACTCTGTGACTTCTTTTCTTCCGATAAGATCCGAAGTCATCGAATACTAGTCATCGAAGAGAACCGCCCACAAAGTTTGGGCGCGAAAACGTCATAATTTAAACACTGTTTTTTTGAACGGATGCTCTGTTTCAATAAATCTTCTTAGTCCAGATCAGGGAGTAAGTATAAACACTTACTGTATGTAACCCTGTCTAGATTGATAATTTTATAAGACTGTCTGTGATATAAGTAAATTAAAGGTTATACAATTTGGTAGTTGTCATGTTTTCTTTGTAATTAATCAAAATTGGTCTACTGTATAGTAGATCTGCATTAGATCTAGATATAATATGCAACAGCAATTTGATTGGAACTTTATAAATAATGAAAACGCAAATAATTCAATTTATGAAGAAAACATTTAATTCTTTAAGTTAAGAAAAAATCGAGATTGCCGTGTGTCCCATAATGCAGGCCTGCCAAAACTTTTTAACACAAAATCCTGAGATTTTTAAAATTTAAGATTTAAAGCCCGCGAAGAATATTTTTAAATGAAAATTTGGAGCGCGAGACTTCATTTTCGCAATTATTTTTTTTAAAGTGCAAATTTAAATTATGTATGCAATTAATACAAGTTGATGCATTGTTTGATAGTTAAAGGAAATAATAAGTTTGCATAGTATATTCAGATCCCCATTTTTTTCAAAGCAAACTTTTCATTAATTCTTTAAACACATTATCAATACCTTTCACTGGTAATTTTTCATCATAGAAAACCTTACATCAGTTTCTTTCCACTGTTTCTAATATACTAGTCAAACGTCCTATGTACCCACCAACAAATATGTCAATAATATTTTCATTGGTTTGTTTAATTCACGCTTGATTGGAGATGCGGTTGAACTGCAAAACAATAAGTTTAAATCGTCTGTTCTGATTGCATGAACACATTATAAAGCTTTCAAGACGATGTGTATAATAATAAATAACTATTTTATTAAAAACTTGGTATAAAATAGGATTTTGATAAGTAATTCGAATTAATGCAGCGTTCGATATTCCTAATTCTAAAATATGCCATCTAAACTTATTTTAACATTATGTTTTATTAGCATTACCATTACAAATGCGTTTTCCAATTTATTGATGCTAACGCTGAATTGTACATACTTGACCCCGTGTGGTTGCCGGGTAGAATACAACCACTGCAAACAAACCGTCACATGCGGAGGGGTAGGAACCCCCACCCCCCACCCCCCACACACACCCTCCCATTCATATTCATTTTGTCATTTTTTGTTCATGCTCATTAAAGGTCTTCATCATGATCCCTGCATTGTTTCAGGTTCCATCTCGCTCACATCACTAAGAGCAGTGGCAGTAAAACAATAAACATGGCTCCAGCGTAAATGGAGTGTCTACAATAGAATTTGCAGCAACTCTGCAGTTCATGGTGAGAAGGTCCTAGGCCCATTCTCCATATTTTATCTCGATGTACATGGAGGATGAACCTGGCATGTTCATGCCTGTTAGGCGCCATATAACCTTTCATGTGTTGGTGCGCCTTAAAACCCAATTCAATTCAATTCTTTCATTTCTTTCAAATGATATTCAATTGAAAGGAAGGTAATTTAGGATTATCCATGTTTCACTTTATTATAGACAGCTGCAATAAATGGATCAAACATTTTTGTTGTTTTTTTTACATTATTTCCTGCCAATTTAAGAAGTTTATATCGTTAAGTGGACGTCGATTTTATCAGTACAATTCATGTTTCCATATTAAGTTAATATATCACGGTTTGGAGATATATTATAGATAATTCACCGTAAACGATGTTCTATTTCTATTCTAATACTCCTAAAATGTGAAAATAACGCACACATCGAAAATCTTTCGCATTGCTTTGCTTACTCTCCTAACGCTGCATGTTATAATGCGCAATGCGCAATGCTTATTCTCCTAACGTTGCAAAAATTACAGTGATATATCGTTCAATATAACGAGATATTTTCTAACTAGGCTATATAGTGCGGGTGTATTAGAATAGGTCTTAATTCAAAGAAAGCAATGTAGTGGGTTAATGGTTAATATCATACATATTTTCAGTAATACAAACTTCGATCGTGAAATCAAACACATGCATAGGTAACGTGCCATGTTTTATTGAACTGAACTGAATCTGATATCGTAGATTACTTACATGTAACGTATATTACCATATTTTGCCATATACAGTATAGAAACATATTATATTATAAGAAAAGAGAAACATGTTTTTGAAAAAAAGCAGCATGAATATCGCTTAAGCCGGTGAGAGGAGGTGTGTTGATACATCCTGGCAATTTTTTCAAAATGTCTGCCTTCTCTACAACTACAAAATTATATCATCACCATCAATATATTAGTATTATGAATTTTATATAAAGTTAAAACACACTTGGTGATACAGGGCAGCCTTGTTCTAAGCCACACTTAACATTTAAGCATGTTGAGTCAAATCCTTTCAGCCTGATTCTGTATACAACGACAGAAAACAGCTCTGTATAATTTACGGTTAAGAGCACAGGCTTTTAATTTATTTCAATGGATACTCTGAACTCAAGTCAAAGTCCTCTTTTTTTAATTCAACGAACGCAGCAACTATAGTCCTATTTTTTATGTTATTTACTAGTTTCTACAACACTAGTTAATGTATACATAGGGTCGATTGAATGTGCCACTTTTAAGAACCCGCTCTACTCATCATTTGTTTTTGATTGGCACCCAGACATAACTAGACAATTTAAAAAGAAATTCTGCATGAAGTGTACATTGAAGATCCTGTAATGTCGTTATATAACAAAGGCTCACAATGGTCAGTCTTTGGTGACTGATATGTGATAATATCGCATGACCAAGCAGTCGGAACAATGAACAGAACGATTATGTGACAATGTGACATGAACACTGTTGAACGAATAGTTCTGTATCGTTTTAAATAGATCTGCCGTAATCGCATCTACACCCGGGACTTTGCCTAACTTGGCTGACACAATAGTCTAACTAACTTCTCTTCAATCTTTCTGACATTATCAAATCAACCGAGTTGGCGTTACTATATATGTGTTCTAATGTTGTAATCAAACTGAGACCTTCTATAATACATTATCTAAACCCCTTGACCACCGCTACCGAGCTTACAAAGATGTATTAACGTTTTTCGGACTCTTGTCTAACTCATATCTGGGTTCATCTTCATCATTAGTAACATCAACACTCCTTCCTCATTAATAGCACCCCTTTAGGACTCACACCACTATTATCTCCCTCGAATACTCGTGCCCTACAGATGAAGGAGGTAGATAAAAAACAAAACAAAAGTTCGCTTTTCTACATTTTACAGGATACATTGATTTATCTTTACCAGGTTCTAAATCTACAGCATTTTAGGAAGAGATCACAGAAAAATGCATGTTGATATAAGATTTCTAGCTAATTCTGCCTCATTTTACACATCATGGGTCTAATTACCACGGGGTTGTATTTTTGTCTAAATTTTGATAGGTGTCACGTCACGCAAACATGAAATTAAAAAAAGTTCAATCTGGTAAATATTTGTTAAATGTGTTTTAAATTGCAGATATTGGATCAATGAAGAATTTAAGCATAAATACATGTTGTAAAATCGGTTTATCTCTATGCCATGAACAAAGACATTACAATGGGACCCATGGAAAATTAATTGTGGTGTGAGACGTTAATCCTCCCCAGCCTTCACCATCATTATCCTCATAATCATCATCATCGTTATCATAGTCATCATCGTCGTTGTCGTCATCATCATCATAATTATCACCACCAATATCATCATCATCATCATCATCATTGTAATCGTCATCATCTTCTTCTTCTTCTTCTTTTCTTCTTCTTCTTCTTCTTCTTCTTCTTCTTCTTCTTCTTCTTCTTCTTCTTCTTCTTCTTCTTCTTCTTCTTCTTCTTCTTCTTCTTCTTCTTCTTCTTCTTCTTTACAAGAAATCGTTATGTGAGGAAACTTCCCAGTTGACTTGCGGAACGTCGGTGGTTCTTCCCAGGTGTCCATCCGAAAATTGCCCGGAGAGGCACCTGGGGATTTCCTTCACCAATGGAAGCTGCATGGAAAGTCGCGATGTGACCTTAGCTGTCGGTGTGTCTATAAAATCCAATTCAATTATTCTTCGGCTTTATAAGTATCACCCCTAAATCACCATCATCATTATCATGATAACGATCAGCATTAAGCAGCAGCAGTAGTAGTAACGTCAGAAGTTACAAGAAATATAGCAGCAGCAGCCGAAAACTCAGCAGCAGCAGCAACAGAAGGTTAATTATCACCCCCAGTTTCTGATCAATAACAAGATGTGCCCGTTATGTATATAATAATATAACGATTATACTATACATACATGTAATTTAATGCTGACTGTGTCACTATTCACTATAACCACCGTACATCCAAATACGTCCGTCGGAAACTATTAACCAACTTCTGAGCGTCTTATCACCGCGGTCTTTGATATCCAGCAGTTTTAAATCAACTTTATTCTGTATAAAATGGGAAATACAACTTTATGCTGACTCCTTTATTTAGCCGAATAATAGAATGTATTGATTACCTATGTATACTTAGAGAGATGTGAAGGGTTGTTGAATAATTTCGTTTTCCGTCCCAGTGATAAAGTTGCTGTTCCAGTCTGCAATCTACAGGACCTTTTAAATATGGTTAATATATTAACAATTGTAAATGGTCAATTTCTACATAATGTAAATATATATTTGTATAAATGATATAGTTAAATATTGTTCAGTTTCAAAGTAGGTTACAAAAAATACTCTTATAAATATACTCGTTATATCCTCTTAGAGATGCAATAACACTATTTATGGTAAGAGGAGGGATATATTTATCTAAAGTAAAATGTTTCATTTCTCTACATAGGATGCTAGATTTTTAACAGTTTTAGGTTGTTTAGACCTTAACAATTCTATGAATTTTAGAATATTTGGGCGTTTCCAATAATATTTGTTTATGTAAACTATGCGTACAAAACATAAAGTGAAATTCATCTTCGAGGGTGTTACATAATTGACACTTTCGCTCATTTAACGGTATTTTGTCAGGCTTCTGCCATCTTCCAATATGTGTTATTGGTTTAACGTCGCTTTTAACAATCTTTATGTCATATCACGACGGTGTCTACTTGTAGCAGTGAGCTCTATGCTTGGCTTTATAGTGCTGCCACACTGGAATACCGCGCCGTAGACACATGACAGGATACCCCTCCCAGTCACAGTATAATTACACGAGCTATGCTAAACGTCAAGCAAAGGAGCTACTAATACTTTTTGTTATTTTTATGACCCGGTCGGAGATTGAACTCACGACCCCACGCATGCGACGTGGACGCACTACATATGTGTATCATGTGATTACTTTAGTATGTGATTCTCATATGATGTCTATTATATGATACTTATAGTAAATGATTAATATGTAAAACCTTTTAAAAAAGAATCATAACAGTTGATACATATTATATGATCATGTGTGTATTAAATACGAAACTGTAATGAATTCATTCTCATACGAAAATTATATGAAACTCCTTTTATTATAGAAATATTATTTGAAACATTTTATATGAGTAGTTATATGTGGCTCCTGTTATATAAGAATCATTACGAGAATAATATGATTATCATATGAGAATGCAATCATATGTTTATTATATATGGCAAAATTGCCTATGGTATATAGGTCATGCGGTGGTACAAAACACCACACACATTCTTGTTTCAGTTAAACTAACATACGCGTGATCATATACCATGTGGTCTAGTGGTAGAGCGTTGGACCCATGATCCAAAAGTCGTGGGTTCGATCCCCGCCATAACCATATGTGTTGTGTCCCTGAGCAAGACACTTTATCTGCATTTGCTTAGTACTGGTTCTACCCAGGAAGACATCGAGAGTGATTAAAATAAGTTCAGAGAGCTTTCGTTACAATCGATGTAAAATAAATAAGTTTAAACTAAACTAATATACTGTCTGTTTTCATATACTTACACACTTGCATAACTATAATCTTACAATATATCAAATAATTTACTGACTGACTGACTGACTAAGGCAAGGACAAACGGACCAAAACCTACTGACTCATCCACTTATTCTAAACAGTTTAACTACTTTTTCTTCTGTCAGCTTGACTTCATCCGGATCAGCTTGTATGTTTCGTCTGACAATACCATGCAAACATCATGTCGTTTATTTTTTACTCAACATGTATTACTTGTTATAGTATCAGCTTGTATATTTCCTTTTATCATCTAATCACGGGTCTAGTATAGATCATAGCTTGATTTAAAAAGCAAGCGTCGCAGGTGATTTAGACTAATCAAGGGTCCCGCGCTTGAGTTACAGGCCCAAATACATGTACTGTATTGGCTACACCAAATATTTACCTCTGACGATGAGATAGTGTACTGGTGTTTACTTGTTTAAGACAATTTTACCCTTTCATATCCACTGGAACGATGCTTATCTACTGTTCATTGAGATGAGCAAAAACATGTACAATGCTTTGCAATATGTAAGTCAACAACATAAACGACTTATTATTTGTTGAATATTTTCGTGAAATAATTATTGAACAACCCTCGCATAATCTCAATGTCCATATGCGGTAACAGCTTGGAAAGATAAAAAGAGGTTAAATAAAGGGATAAGCGCAAAGTAAAATTGATTCAAATGATAACGAATAATTCAACACAAATAGCCGAACGCGAAGATATCTGGTTTTACTTTCCTTTTCGTGAAAAATAGTGGTTTTATTTCCCAATAAAAGATCTCCAGTCGGGTACATGGTAATGATAGTAGGACATATAACAATGTTAAAGGGCAACATTGCAATCTTGATTTATTCTAGTTTATTAATGCATTTATTTAAAAATAATTTAAACGAATCACAGATAATCAATTTTAACTGAAGTAAAACATGCTGGATACCAACCATTTCTTTTTTCGTGGTGAGGTTGCCAGTTTAATTAAATTATATATATTTTTGCCTCCACATTTATTAAAACTAGCTGCGTCGCATTAGTTTTTTCTTCATAACTTGCATTTTTGCAAGCATTAATATTAAATCAAAGATTTTTTTTTTGCATATGCTCTGGGGCGAAAATGACACGGATCGGTCTTCACCAGAAGAACGCCAAACACCCGACTGTACCACACTCAACTGTTTCACTGCGCATGCATAAGTACGCTAAACACTCGACTGGTTTCACTGCGCATGTCCGGTTAGGGAAAAGACTGCTCCTGCATAATCATGTTCATTTTTGTACGAGAGTAAACTCCCCCCCCCACTACCCCCCCCCATCCCCCCCCCCCCCCCCCCCCCCCCCACCCAACTTTAATCGGTACGATTGAATCGGTATGGATGATTGCAAGTAATAAATAATGTTTGCGGTAGTTTTTAATGGGTTATGAATTTGGTTTTAACAAAAAAATGCTTTTTAAACTTGGCAAATAAATAAAATCTCCTGTCCTGGATTTACTGTAAATCAGTAGAGCATTTATTGAATTACACGAGAACAAACTACGTTATAAGGTTTTGATAAAGAAAAAGCGGCGCGCCTATGAGTTGAAGAAAATGCGCGATATTGAAAATTTGAGACATGCTAAACCAAAGGAATTTTTGAAATTATTTTGTCGTGAAAAGAAGGGTACTCATGGAAATATTTCCTTAGAGACGTTTTATAAATATTTTTCTGTCGCAGGACATATCCTCACTTCACTATGATGAGGCCGAAACTGTTTGTGAGGAACACCATTTTAATGATTTAAATTGCAATTTTGATGAACTGGACAGATAAATTACTGTCTCTGAAATAATAACGAAATAAATCTCTAAAAAAAACACGAGGCTTTCGCGGGTGACTGCTTGATAAATGAATACTGTCTCGAAGCGGTAGAAGTCATTTCTCCGCATCTCACAGATGTATTTAATGGGGTATTTAACTCGGGTATTTTTCCAGATAAATGGTCTGAAGGCATTATCATTCCGCTATTCAAGAAAAATGACCCAGACGACGTAACTAATTATCGAGACAGTTAGCTGTTTATTAAAAAAAATTACAGGTATTTTAAATAAAAGAATTAGCATGTGGTGTGATGAAAACAATATTTTATCAATTGGTCAGTTCGGTTTTAGACAAGGTCGCTCCACCATTGATGCAATATTTATTTTGAATTTTATTATACAGAAATTACTGAATGAAAACAAGCGGTTATATTGTACGTTTGTGGACCGAAAGAAGGCTTTCTACAGTATATATAGAAATGGCCTTTGGCTAAAACCTTTTAAGCTAGGAATTAAAGGTAAATTGTTAAGAATTATACGGGACATGTATGACAAAGTGAAATCTTATGTACGACATTGTAATATTTTTTCTGAGTTTTCGAATGTGCAATCGGTCTCAAGCAAGGAGAGGTAATCTCTCCAATATTTTTTTCTTCGCTTTTTGTTGAAAATCTGGAATTGTTCTTACAAGATAGTAATACATCTGGACTTACAATAGATGATATAACTTTAATTCTATAACTTTTCGCAGATGATGTTTTTTTTTTGAAAATCACCGTCTGAGTTGCAAGAACGTTTAAATTTGTTGAAAGAATATAACGACAAATGGGGATTAGAGGTTAACACGGAAAAGCCAAAAGTTATGTTTTTTAGAAAAAGGGGTAATCTTTTAGTTAATGAGACATGGGTTTTGTGTTTGTGATGTATTTTGCATTTTTTATTACTTTTGCCTTCTCGTTTGTCTGTTTGCATGTTTGTTTTTGTGTTTTGCGGTTGACTGTCGTCCTTGTATGCTGCTTTCCCTATCCGATTTTTTTTTATCTTTCTTTATAATGGAAATAATTTAGAAGTTGTTAACGATTTTAAACTACCTCGGAACTGTTTTAAATTATACGGGTTCATATAATTTAAATCAAAAGACTTTAGCAAGTAAAGGATTAAAAGCTTTGAATATATTAATTGCGCATGTAAAAGAAATTAATTTTAAACCAAAAATGTTTTTTGCCAATTATTTGATGCGTTCGTTGGTTCTATATTAAGCTATGTATCAGAAATTTGGGGTTTTTACAAAGTCAAAGGAGATCGAAAGAATACATTTGAAATTTTGTAAATATTGTTAAGAGTTAAAACGTCTACTAGTCATGCAGGTATTTATGGAGAACTAGGTAGATACCCATTGTATATTTTAAGGTATGTAAAAATAATAAAGTATTGGAGTAAGGGGTTCTATTCAAAAAACATTTTAATATCAACTTTTTTATAAAGATGCTGTAAGAGATTGTGAAAGAGGAATGTAGAATATTGGGCCAGCTATGTTAAAACCATTCATTCCAATTGACTGTGGCTATAATTACATTATGTTTCCCAACTTGTATGGATATGAAAACTTTTCATTTGTTGATTAAACAAAATCTAATAGAGTGTTTTGTTCAAAAATGGAACACTGATGTTGAACATAATAGAGTTTTATGTTTGTATAGACATTGTAAAACCCATTCTCATATGAAGGGTATCTAGATATATTGCCATTGAAATTAAGAACTGCCATGTCGAGAATAAGATTATCTTCCCACAGACTTAGAATTGAAATTGGCAGATATTCACAAAATAGAACTGATAGAAATCAAAGATATTGGACATTGTGTAATAGTACCGACTTAGAAGATGAATATCATTTTATTTTAATTTTTCCTTTGTACGAACAATTACTTAAGTTATATGTTAAACAATATTATTACAGACATCCAAGTGTTTTTAAATTTATTCAGCTGATGCAATCTTCAAGCCAGCAAGAGCTTTTTAGGTTATCTAGGTTTGTTAGGGAAGCATTTATTATTCGCAATACTGCAATGTATAATGAGTAAAAAATGTATGTTCATCCTCATTGGACTTGACATGTTACGTGATGTAAACTATTAAAACTTAAAAAAGTAAGACGAAACTATGTAATAGGAAATCATTATAACAGGGTAAATACGTGCGCCAGAGTGAATGTGTGAGATATTTTGGGCTTCAGAGAGTATGGGTGAGTTGTACGAGTGTATAGTAGGTATGATTTGTGTGTTTGTACTTTTTCATTGTTTAATGTACAAATTGCATTGACCTGTCACATATTAACAAATGTAATATGTATTTATATGACGAGAAACATTTTGTTTAAGTCATAAATAAAAAAATATGTTCTGTTCTGTTCAGATAATCATGTTCATTTTTGTACAGGGGTTAACTTGTTTGTTGCGCTTTAATCGTACCTGTCGATGATTGCAAGTAATAATAGACATATTGAAATAGTTTTTGCCGTAGTTTTTAAGTGGATTGTGAATTTGGAAAATTCACAATCCACTTAAAAACTACGGCAAACATTATTGCTTTTAAAACTTGGCAAATTTTGAAAAAATAAAATGGCGATCTATACATCTTAATCTTTTATTTGTTATAAAGTATTCCCAGGACTCGATCTCGCACCAAGGCGACTTGGTCATTTTAAAAAATAATAAAAATCTCCGTGATAATCATTTTTATTTTTGTACACGGGTAAACGTTTTTTCTCTCGATGTCGTACTTGTCGATGATTGCAAGTAATAAAAGACATATTGAAATAGTGTTTGCTGTAATTTTTAAGTGGGTTGTTAATTTGGTTTCAACAAAAAAGCTTTAATTTGGTTTCAACAAAAAAGCTTTTTTTAACTTGGCCATTTAAAAAAAAAAAATCCTGGACAGTCATACTCACTTTCAGCTCTGCTGGCCAAAGGCCAGGCGAGCTTATGGGATCACTTTTCGTCCGTCGTCCGTCTGTCTGTCTGTTAGCAATTTTATAGAATCGACATCTCCTCTGAAACCGCTTGAAGGATTTTGATGAAACTTCATCACAATGTTACTTAGGAGGCCCCCTCTCAGATTTATGTTTTTCATGGCCGCCAGTCATCCATGATGGCCACCATGGCTAAAACTAGGTCACATTTAAGGAATTTTCAAACGACATCTCCTCCGAAACCACTTATTCCATTATTGTGAAATACCATAAACATGTTCCTTGGGTTGGCTTCTATCAAGTTTGTGTTTTTCGTTATCGTCGAATAATCAAAATGGCCGCGATGGCGGCTGAAAGTTTACATAGTGTTACATAGGAAAAGGCTAGACATGACATCTTCTTTAAAACCGCTTGAAGGATTTTGATGAAATTTCATTACAATGATCTTTAGGATAGTCCCTTTCAGATTTGTGTTTTTTTCACGGCCGCCAGTCATCCAAGATGGCCACTATGGCTTAAATTAGGTCAACTTTAAGGAATTTTCAAACGACATCTTCTCCGAAACCACTTATTCCATTCTTGTGTAATATCATAAACATGTTCCTTGGGTTGGCTTCTATCAAGTTTGTGTTTTACGTTATCGTCGAATAATCAAAATGGCCGCCACAGCGACCCAAAGTTTACATAGAGTTATATAGGAAAACAATAAAAATGACATATTCTCTGAAACCGCTTGAAGGATTTTGATGAAACTTAAATCACAATGATCTTTGGAATAGTCCCTCTCAGATTTGTTTTTTTTGCGGCTGCCAGTCATCCGAGATGGCCGCCATGGCTAAAACTAGGTCAAATTTCAGGAAATTTCAAACGACATCTCCTCCAAAACCGCTTATTCCATCCTTGTGAAATATCATATACATGTTCCTTGGTTTGGCCTCTATCAAGTTTGTGGTTTTCGTTATCGTCGAATAATCAAAGTGGCCACCACGGCGATCCAAAGTTTACATAGAGTTATATAGGAAAACGTTAAAAATGACGCCTTCTCTGAAACCTCTTGAATGATTTTGATGAAACTTTATCACAATGATATTTGGGATAGTCCCTCTCAGATTTATGTTTTTCGCGGCCGCCAGTCATCCAAGATGGTCGCCATGTCTAAAATAAGGTCAAATTTAAGGAAATTTGAAACAACATCTCCGAAACCACTTATTCCATTCTAGTGAAATATCATAAACATTTCCTTGGGTTAGCCTCTATCAAGTTTGTGTTTTTCGTTATTGTCGAATAATCAAAATGGCCACCACGGCGATCCAAAGTTTACATAGAGTTTTATAGGAAAAGGCTAAAAATAACATCTTCTCTGAAACACCTTGAAGGGTTTTGATGAAACTTCATTACAATGATCTTTAGGATAATCCCCCTCAGAATTGTGTTTTCCGCGGAGGCAAGTCATCCAAGATGGCCGCCATGGCTAAAATTAGGTCAAATTTAAGGAAATTCAAACAACATCTCCTCCGAAACCACTTATTCCATTCTTGTGAAATATCATACACATGTTCCTTGGGTTAGCCTCTATCAAGTTTGTGTTTTTCGTTATTGTCGACTGAATAATTAAAAAGGCCGCCACACCGACCCAAAGTTTACATAGAGTTATATAGGAAAACGTTAAAAAATACATCTACTCTGAAACCGCTTTAAGGATTTTGATGAAACTTAATCACAATGATCTTTGGGTTAGTCCCCCTCAGATTTGTGTTTTTGGGGCCTCCAGTCATCCATGATGGCCACCATGGCTAAAATTAGGTCAAATTTAAGGACATTTATCAAACGACATATTACCACTTATTCCATTTTAGTTAAATGTCAGATACATGTTCCTGTTGTTGGCCTCTGTCAAGTTTGTGTTTTTCGTTGTCGTCAAATATTCAAAATGACCGTGGGATAACCCAAAGTTTACATAGAGTTATATATAGTTTTTACAGGGTTAAACTTCTTCCCCCCCCCCCCCCCCCCCCCCCCCCCCCCCCCCCCCCCCCCCCCACTTTAATAGTACCTGATTGCAAAATAGTGTTTGCGGCAGCTTTTAAGTGGGTTATTGGACTTGTATGGTAAGAAAAAGGTAATTTTTAAACTTGCCATTTTGAGATTTTTTATTGGAAAAATGGCGATCTATACAGATTAATCTTTAATTTGTTATAAAGGATCCCCAGGACTCGAACTCGCACCATGGAGTATTGTACATTTATTTGTCTTTCTGGTGAAATAAAATATATAATAATTCAGTAATAAAGATGGATATTTAATGTCTGTCTGCAATCTAAATGGGTGTGCCGCACCGCAGGTCTCTCGCTACCCGTCACGATAATCGATAATCGATAGCATTGCCAGGAGGCGTAATTACACTATTGTGTTTGTGCTTCAGTGGTGCATAGTCAAATAGCGCCTAATAAAAAACGTTTCCATGCCGAGTGAAATGCACACTTTTGAATGCTTTTTGTTATTATTACCTTTAATTCAATTTTCAATTTCAATTTCAATTCTTTATTCACTTAGGTTCATACATATGAACAGCATAAGCAACAGTTACAAAATACATTTATATCAATGGCGACAGATCATCAAATATAATTCTAAACACGTATACATCAGGAAACGGCTATATACAAACTATCTAACAGTGCGGTTTATGGATTTCTAACCAAAATATGAGTATACTAAATAATATACTAGATGTTACAGTATTATTATTATTAATAATAATAGTAACAATAATAATAATAATAATAATAATAATAATAATAATAATAACAATAATAATAATATAATATAATAATAACAATAATAATTGTTTTGTAAACATCGTTTCAGATAATTGTATAGCATGTTTATGTCTTTATACAAAAATATTTTTTTTAAAGTTAACAGGTTTTTAAACTAATTTCGTATTTCTGCAGCCCTACCGATGATGTATTGTGAACATGTTTTAGTGTTTTATGAGATATTTAATAAATTGGCATATACAGTAAAGCGAAAGTAGCAATGGGGTAAATCTATCTGTGACGTGTCAAAATAGAACGTGACGTCATTCAACAGATTGGCTTTTTCTTATATGATACATGACCCCCTGTTTTTATTGCATTTTTATATTGGCGGACGCTCGATCGTTTGATTGACATATGTTGATAATATTGAATCAATAATATAGCACTAAACCGCCAGATAACGGCAAAATTACACTACAAAACCGTTTATCAAAACTCTGTCCAGGTATTCAGGTAATAAAATAATGTGTACATGCTGATTGAAAGTATATAGGTTTATTCACGTGTACTAAAATATGCGATTGAATATGCGTAAAAGTTATTATGAATTGGTAACTCTTAATTCGGCGTTCCCGTTTGGGGTTTTGGCTTGGCTGGTTAAAGCCGTTTATATTGTGTATATATAGTTCGGCTTTTTAAAATACTAGTATGTAAGTTATATATATTCTCGTCAGTTTATACATCTGTTGTAAACTTTACTTTTTTTGGATTTCATGAGGTAAAAGTGAAACTAATTCTGAAATAACAGGATTTTCCTTTTCGCTTTTCATTTCATCTGTTATAGTGTTATATAAGCATATATTGTCTAAATCAGACTCGACGTTATTTTTTGGAATAACCAGGGCTTTATATGACTTATCATCCCAGGAATAACTGATTTAGCATTATTTTAATGGACTGTATTCACTTTTGATAAGTGACTGTTTTTCTGTGCCTGTCTATACTTACCTGTCATCCCTGTTTATGAGCAAGATCCGGAATTATTTTGTAATTAATACTTTTTAACTTTGTTTCCAACAATGTTTTATTTTTCCTTCCATTTCTCTGAGTGTTAATTAATCAGATGTTCAATGACAGACTGGTAAAATTCGTTTAGTTACATTTAATATAAAGAGCGTTTAGCTTTAATTTGTCCTTTACCGAAGTTTTCTCCCTTTATCGGATTAGTGAAGCGCCACCTAGAATGGATACAAATATGTAAACGTCTGAAAAGTCTTTACTTATTACTCATTTATAGTCGATTTCTTCCTTAAATTGTCACACATCTGCGTAAAGTGGTAAATTATTGTTGTAATGTATAGTTGCTCAAAGCTTTCTGTTATCTTGCAATGTCTATTTTTTGGTATTTTGTGTGCGCATTTTGATCTTCATCGTTTGGACGCTTATTGGGGAATGCGCTAAGATTTCGAAGTAATTGTGCATGAATTGGTGGGAAATGTTGTACACTTATTGTGCATCAATAAAAAAAAAGAGTATTATGGTCAACTAAAGTGATTCCTTTATCCAATTAAAGTTTTCTGGATGCAAATGCAGATGTCACTTGAGATATACAATAATGGTCTATTTTTAGTAACATATTGGTTGGTAATTGTACTTAAAGATTGAAGAATACCTGCATTGCAGCTGCATTTTAACCATGAAATGCCAATTATAATGACACCAAATGAAAAGTCCTCCACTACACTTTGGATTTTCTTTAAGATTTGAAAGGAGAAGCCACTAGTGGGCCTGGACGAGAATAGGTTTGGTGATTACTGCCTCCCACCCACAGATTTCATTTAGCGTGATTATTCCTGTCCTCAGCCCCATCAACAGCAGGGGCGTAGCCAGCGATACGCACTTACGTACGTGCGTAACATCGATTTGAAAAGTGAAAAAATAATTATGGCCAAAAATGGCATAAAAATCGAAGGCTAACTTAACTCCTGACAAATGTTTTTTTCATTTTTAAAGAAATTATTTTACCTAGAAGGCCGCCAAAATGTGACCAAAAACCTACCAGAGGCTGCCAAAGGATGTCTATATTTTAAAATGTTCTAAGGGGAGGCCCCCCTACCCCCCCCCCCCCCCCCCCCCCCCAACAGCAGGAGGGGGCGACCCACTCCGTCCCTACCACACCTACCCCTACCTTAAGGGTGCGTACTTAAGATTTTAGCCTGGCTACGCCTCTGACCAGTGGGGCTACGCCTCTGACCAGTGTGAGTCATGTCCCCCATAAACCAGTCATATACATGTTAAGATAATGATAATTATACCATGTTTAGGAAAAAAAGGTTATATTAAAATCGCCTTCGTTTGTCCTTCTGTACGTACCTCCATCCATCCTTTACCGCATCTCCACCTAAACCGCTGAACGGAATTCAACCAAAGTTAGGGTATGATTTCACCATATGATGATGGCGAGCAAGAGTAACATTATTTTTGGCTCTGATCCCAGGGGCCCTCAGGGGGTCAAAATGGGGTGTTTTTTTGTCTCAAATGACAACTGTATACATTTGTTTCCTCCTATGTCATCGGTGGGGTCTGGGGCATCATATACATGAATAATTCAATTACAGTGTAATTTTTCCATACTTTTGCACATTAATTGATATAATAGTCGTCTATGAAAGAGATACACAGCATGTCAAATAATTTATTATTTAAAACTGCCGTCTTTCCTGGGTTGGAGGGTGTTGGTGGTGGGTCGGGGGGTGGGGGGGGGGGGGGGGGGAGGTGTGGGCAGGGTAACAGGGGTTTAATTATTTTTTTAATTATGTCTCAAATTAACATTTTGATGGAGGGATTACAGTGTATAATAAAATAATATGTTTTTCTCCTGTATGTGTGATGTGGTGGTGGTGGTGGTGGGTAGGGTGTGGGGAGGTTGTAGGGGCGTCATAAGGTGCAATATACACAAAATTCAATTGCAGTGTCATTAGCTCAGCAGAGCTTATGGGATGGCGAGTTGCCCGTCGTCCGTCGTTAACTTTTGCTTGTGAAAACTCTAGGGCCTTCATTATTAATTGAATCTTTACGAAACTTTTCCAGTGTCTTTATATCAATGAAAGCTCAGACAAGTTCGAAAACCAGCCGGATCGGATAAATTGCACCAGAGTTATGGCCTTGTTTT